>JAPQRQ010000015.1:16701195-16722754 GCA_037367365.1 Apogon talboti | reverse complement strand
CCAATTATTTACATGTATTGATAGGATTAGTGGATCAACAGGTATTAAACAGTTTACATCAGTAGATGGTTTTGGTCACCAGTGGCTGTTTGGGTCTTTATGGGTTAATAATGGCAGACAGGAGCAAGAAGTTGATGGCTGACTAACCAGCAGATGACTGGAACCTGGGTTATTACTGAATCACGTATCTTAGTCAAAGTATTAATTACCAGAACTAATAAAATAAACAGCCAGACAAATTCTAACAATCAAAGGACAGAATGTTTCCAACAGAGCAGCAGCTAATGTTCAGTCTAAAGCATTAATAGTGCCTTACAATAACCAGTATTCCTACGTATGTATGTACTTTCCAAATAATTTCTCTTATATAAACTTCCATCATAATATAACTTATTTCACACAATGCACAATGACATTACTTTGATTTCCACATAAAATAGCACTTAAAGCACCGAAGGAAAGTACAGAAATAGCACAGAAATGTCAAGTTTTTGAACAATCTTCATCCCTAACCCTTTACCAATGGCACTGAATATTTATGTGAGTACACATATATCACTGTTTGAAAGGGGGCATTACAGAAACATTTAACACCTTAAATATTCTCTTATTCTGCCAAGAAAGGCTTCACTTTAAGCCTAACAGTCCATTTTCCTAAAACCTAATGTTTAAATCCCACAGAACATGTTTGGCAAACCACTCTGCCTTCCTCCCTGCACCACAATCACTTACAAATGTATACTTAAGTCAAAAATACACTTGCACTCCATTTCAACAACTGACGTTGTGGTTTCTCAGTGAAGGGGAAAAACATTTGTAACTCCTCAGCTCCCTCAGCTCAGCTTTTATCACAAAGCACACCTCGTAAAATTAACACCTCTTCAAGTCACGCTGCAAACATCCACGTTCAAACAAACCTCATACAAAAAACACAGCAATACACACACACACACACACACACGCACGCACACACACACACGCGCACACACACATCCACGATGCCACAGCTGTGCATCTAAAAGACCACGGTGTTTACTCCCTCTCTTCTCTTGTGCCCTACCATCATTCTTGGTTTTCATAGGCTCCTTTTGTCCTTTTGTCCAATGCATTCCTGACGTTTGCTAAATAATCCACGCAGGGGCAACAATGTTGTACGCACATACAAACAAAGAGGCACAGACTCGATGTGAATGGCAACCTGTTGAGCACAGAACCAGCTAAGTATATTTGAATGTCTCCAATTTCTGTGTTTTGCACAGTAAGGTCAACGCATGGGCAATGCACTACTTTTATTCTAGGACACAAAGCAATTAGTTAAACAATTAGATGGTGCCCTGAGGTAGAAATGGAAAATTTACATGCAAAAATAAAGAGATCTATCTATCTACATCACATAGTCAGAGCTGTCTGACCTGAAATACTAAAACATTTAATACATTGCATTAATGTAGTTAATGCTTGCTGTCTATTTTATTGAAGGTTCTTGAAAATCATAAGTACAAATGGCATCAGGCACAAAATAAAAGAAAAAATATTATTCATTATTTAAAGAGAGTAACAAGAGATAGGAACATGAGAAAAGAATGAATATGAAGAGAACAGGATCACATAGGAGTACAGAAGGAGGAGAATATAGGAGTGTAGTAAAGTATAATACAAGGTTAGCCAGTTATTTGAGAGGTAAGAAAATATTCCATTGTGTTTTTGTGATGAAAAACTGGTGCCACAACCAATCCAAATGACAAACACCAATCTGTGGTCTCTCACAACTGAAGATCAGAGTTGACAGCACCGTTTATATATTCATAACACACAACCTATCAATAACAAAGATTTTTCACAAGCTCCACTTTTGAGAAGATCAGAAACTCACCACACTATCACTACACGCTTTTCTGAAATATTGATCAGGAAATGTTAGTGCGGAAAATTTCACCCTGTGGCTTTGTTTAATTGTCAGTTTGACCAAACAGATGAGTATATGAGAAAAAGAGGATTATGAGGTAAAACAGCCTGAGAGACAGAGCTGTTTAGAGCAGAAGATAGTGTTTGCTCTTGAGTCTCTTCTCACCAAACTGCTGCTCTTTTCCCCATCACATGCATCTGACAGTTTGGCTTCAGCTTTCTGGATGCACATACACATGCACACAGTACATGTGAATGCAAATTTGCCTTTAGTGTGGGCATTCCTTAACAGGTGGTCATACTGCAAATCCTTCAGCTTTTAGGAGCCCTGAAAACTAATTAAAAACAAGCACCTATCTATGGATTCTATACATGCAGCAGCCTGCACCACCCCAGCTGAGGACATGTCCTGCTCGCTTCTCTGCAGGATGATAATGTGCAGAAATGATGCCAACTCTATAGCTAACAGGCATATTTATATCCTAATGTGAACCCATAGCCTTAAACAGCATTCACAGACACTAAATGTCTCTAAATATGGATGAAATTAAGAGCATTATTGAACATTTATAACAGTCATTTAAAGGACATACAAAGAATGCTACCTTTTTGTGTTGCATTGGTTTTTCCAATGCAAGTGAAAAACCATCATTCATTAAAACTTGTGTGAGATGTACAGTATAACAACAACACTAATCAATTAACTCAAAGAATGTGCAACATGCCATGGTTTAAGTGTTCTCATAGATGCAAAATAATGGTATAGTGTACATCCTCATCACCCCTGAAAGGCTGAATCCAATGAGAACACAACTGCTTACCTTTTTATTGGCCGATTATGGGGAAATAATCACTGCAGTCAGCCTCAAAGACAGAATAGCAGGCAGACAGACAACCACACAGAGGGAACCCTTGGATGTGTGCTCATAACAGATGCACACCTTGTGGACATAGCTTATATCTACTGGAGGGTGGAGCCACTGGGGTGGGTGGGAAAAGGAGAGGTGGGGGAGAGATGGAGGACTGGGAACTTGACTGAGAGTAAATAAGCTAGCAAAACGTTATGCCATAATTTATAGTGGCAAAACATGCTCACATACCCCTGCTGAGAGCCCACAGTCGATGACAATGATAAAGAGGAATTTTTCCCTCATTATAGTAGCGATCCGCTGGCTACTGAATGTCGTAAATGGAGAGTAATTCATTATTCTGGTGAGACTGTAAGCTCTGGTGGTGACCTGTCCTGTCACCTGTCCTGGCAAACTCATGGGAAAAACTGCAAAACAGCCATGAACACATTTTTAATAATTAAAGAATAATTAAATAGAGCATACAGAATGCTTTTACTGCATTCTGTCCATTTTAGCAGAAATCACAGTGCTTGCAGTAATCGCAAATATGCATGGCTACCTGTGCCAACAGTGATTCTAATACTCATATTTAGCATTAAAAACTACAATAACACATTGTTTTGTGCTTTGCTGTGGCTGGACCAGGCCCACAGGTGCAACATTGAACAGCTACATTAAAATACTGGTTAGTCAATAGTATATGTGCAGTTTGTCTCTAGTATTATCAACTCCATTTCTACAGTGCATTTTGGCTTAACTGCAGTGTTTTACAATCTGTCACATCCACCAAAGCATACAGCAGTGGGGTAGCCGCAGTGGGTTCAGTATCCTGCCAAAAGGCGCTTCAACATGCGAACAGGAACTGGGGATTGAACCACCAACCTTCCACTTTACCTCCTGAGCTGCATCCACCCCTGAGCGAAAAGTAAAATGAACTCTGCCGAGGCCATGTTGTGTCAGGTTCAATAGCTGAATTTGTAGAGAAGCACGAGGAAAAACAACACCCTTGTTTTTACACTTGTTGCAGCACTAGAATGAGATTTTTACTCAGCTTTGGTTGAGGTACAAAAAGGCAGTGTCTGCTTAATCATTTTCTGTGACGTTGCTTCTGACGTTCTTTGATGACAGACACTTTCCAGGCCAGTTTCAACACCTGTCTATAACCGCTCACTAACTCAACCCAGTATGCACATAAAGTACGGCCCAGTGATACTCTGTTGTGACTTTGTGTAAATGCACTTGTTTCCTCTTACGATTTTAGAAAACAGAAGTTACCAGTGTATTCTGAGTTAAGGGTGGTTAAATGTGTGCGTGCATGTCTGTGTGTATGAGTGTACATACATGGCAGGGGGTGCGTGCGGCTCTAAAATAACATCGAGGTGTAAAAGGGTGGATGTCCTGTCCCATCTACAACAGCTAAGTGTTAGCTTAGTCAGCTTACTGGTTCTGGTCTGACTCAGTAACTGAAGACTGTCAGTCTTTTGTGATGATGTGATGATGTGCTTAGTACCCTCACAAACTTAGCTCCCACATAGGGTGTCAATGCATCTATCATATCCATATCCATTATACTACACTATTATACACTCATGTCAGATCCATCATTTCTCACCGCCTCAATATAATCCTTGTATATACAGTACTGCCTGCAACGTCATGTTTAAATACTATTAATGCAGTTTTAATCCTTAAGGAGCAATAGGTTGTAATAGTTCCCTACCCACCCACTTAAACACAAAACTCATATAAATGCAATAAAAGCACCACTCACACATACACATTGACAGGCACACACTTTGAGTTGCGGTGTGAAAGGTACACGTTAGCCAGGGGGTAATGAGCTGTGTGTGTTTGCCCTCGTGCTTCAATTCTCTTCCTGTACCATTAATGAGGCTACAATAGGCCTTGCAAATGCCTCCTACCATCCGGCGTGCACCTGTTGTACACTGCTGCATGTGAAAGTGCGTATACCCAGTGTACAGATTCTGCTCCGTTATTAACGTACGGCCTGTTACACGTTCCTCTTTGAACGCATCACTTGTTCTTTCACCTAATGAAGTTGATGAGTTTCATTCTGCTTCTTCCCCTCAGACCGAAATTCGCCGGTTGGTTAAAAAAAATCAAGTTACATTTTGAGCTATAGCTGCTTGATGTGTAACAGGTTTGCAAAACAATCAGGTCAACTTTATAAAGTGATATTTTGCCAATATTACAAGTCAGTTCAGGACACATTTATAGAAATAAAGCATAATTAGATAGAATGTATTAACGCATTTAGCATAAATTATGTGAAAAAAGCTAAACTGTAGTTGAAGGTATAATGTGACAATTTGCCAGTAGTATCTGTACAGTAAGTGAAACTGGCTCATAATAGCCTATGAAGTTGGAATAATTTTGTTTTTGGACACATTCCTCTTTTTATTCCTATTAACACACATCAGTAATCACCTCTGATTACTGATGGGTTCAATGATTACATACCCAATCCCAGTTACACTTTATCTATCAAGAAAAAATCACATTGTCACAATCATTTCATGAGAAGTGGTACAAATATTTTATTCCAACTTTATGAGCAACAATATAAAATGAATTTCCATGTCTGTTTGGGTTTTTTTTCCAGCCGATTTTGTGACTGAATCACTGTCAGTGCAGGAAAAAAGATGGAAAGCTTCATGCCACAGGGTGTGCCACTTTCTGCTTTGCTATGGAGTTTTGAGGAGAGGGGTTGGTCTCAGCACCTTATTATCACATTAAAGAAATGAAGTTGTGCAGTTTGTTTCCCACATGGCTACTGCTTGGGAATTAGAAGCATGTGTGAGTCCCCTTGAGAAATGCTCTATGGGAATAAAATAAAGACAGACTTCAGCCAACTCCTAACCTGGGACTCAAACATAAATATTCCACACACATCACCCACATATTTTGCATACACTTAACCAAACATAGAATTGTAGATAGAGAAGCTTTGTTTTCCCACAAGCTGGCAAGCCTACTTTGGGTCCTGAGAAAGTTTATGATACACATTAGAAATGTATGACATTGTCCAGAGCCATGTGATGAAAGACTGGCTATTTGTGTTTTTGTCTAATGTTCCGGTGAAACACCACTCGCAGGGTGATCAAAAACACTCATTTGGCTGCTTATTAATGGTCCCTTATGGTTAAACAGACATAACACCATTTGGACAGAATATACAGCGTGTATATCAGTTTGTGGGAGCCTGTTATTATTAATGGAGTATTTTATTTGGTTCATGAGATGTGCAGAGCAATCTGCAACCAATCTGTCATTTGTCACTGTCCATAGCTTGCTCTCGGTCTCAAACTTTCACAGCCTATTTTCTGTGACCGCTTCACCCATAAAACTCCGTGCGCATGCGTTTTGTGTACTGTAGGTTCACCATATCCACTCAGAAACTCACTGGCCTTTCTTCTTTGGTGCAGCGTGGCAACTGAACATGCATTTATAAATATTTGCATGTGTGAGTTTACATTTTACAGTCATAAAGTGAGACAATCAAGCCGTCACCACAGTAACTCATTGTTAAGAATCTGTTAATAGTTAAAGAGTTGCCGTCCCGTGGTTCTGTCACATTTTCAGATGAGTTTATGGCATCTGAGTTTGTAAGGATTCCACATTCCTAACTCTGTCCCTCTTCACCATGAGGCAATCTTGGAATTTGCTGTGCAAACAGGAGTAAACATCCCAAAGCATCCATGTCACCTCACTCATAGGAACAGTGCACTGTGGAATTTAGCCCTGCCCGAGAGCAACTCAACATACCGGTGATTTATGAGTTTTTGGATGGATTAACAGGTTACATGATCTTTTACCATATAACATATCTCTTGTTGTTAACCCATGCAGCTGGTGCCCTCATTCTTTGTATATTTTATTATAAAGTCCATCCTTACACTGCATGAATACCTGTGTTTAAAAGGTGGCCATCTTGACAGGTTCTGATCTGTGAGTTAACCCCTTCGTGTTGTCACTGGTCTTCCAGCTGGTGCCTGACCATTTTTGCAAATATAAAGTAAACTGTAACACTTCCATTACTTCAATAACAACCACACAGGATGATTTATCACAAATGAGAGCCACTACCAATTCTTAAAAAAAAAAAAAAAAAAAAACAAATGTAAAAGAAGAGTGTGACATACCACTGGGAGTCAATGCTAATGAATAACCAAAACTACATAAGATAAGATAAGATAAGATAAGAAACTTTATTGTCATTGTATTTCCATACAATGAAGTTTGATTGCACCTCCATGAATAATACTCTAAAAAACAGTCATACATACATATAAAACACACAAGTTTGGTTTATTTTGTATGTTATTTTGTAACATACAAAATAAACCAAACAAAAGACACACAAATTAATACTCGTGTAATAGCAAACCTCAAATAATGTCATCACAAATCACTGTAATCACAAATCAATGAACTCCCACTGCACTAACACCAACTGCAGCACTGAACAAGATAAAAGTATATTGTGCAGAAAAGTAATTGCTAAAATACAAAAAACAACAAAATAAAAGGTATAAAGTAAACAGCAACAACCACTTCGCACAGCAAAATGCATTTTCACCCCTACATTAGCCAAAAAAATGTCTTACTAAAACTCAAATTACTTGTTGGACAATATGATCACACACATAGTGCTTAATGGCATATTTTAGATGCTTTCACTTTGGTTGGCCATATTTTTACCTGGGTTTTCATTTCCTCCTGATACAAAATCATAAATTAGATTATGACTACTATGCTAGCTTTGTCGCTTTTTAGACTTTTACTGTTTTGAACTTTTCACCCGGTGCCCAGGAAAGTGAACCTTGACCTTCTTTTTTTTGACCCCAGGTCACGTTAAGATAATCAATACAGAGACAATGGAGGGCAGTAAACCTAGAAACTCAAACTACATCAGAAATATTCACCATGTACACAAATCACACTTGTAAGAGCACTGCAACAAAAATCAGGTAACTTTTGTCCAATACTGCAATCAAAAATATTTTCTAAGTACAGTACGTTGCCTCATTCTGTTAATGTTGTGTTCCCTGCTTTTCCCTTCGTTCGTACTTGATGATGTTGCTCATTGGTAGAAATATTTTACAGTTGTGAGTCATTTTTCATTGCCACCATCTTTGAAGTAACCCACAGTGGCACATTCACTTTTTTTGTGAAGCAAACCAAACTGATCATTCTACGTAACAAAAAATACTTAATAAAATACACATCTGCAACTGGGTAAAAATGTCAAATTTCAACTAGTTGTTTTCTTTTGCTTGCACAGCTCCAATCATGTTTAAATTGATTTCCAAAACTGCATATTCCAGCAGTAAAAGGAATGATCCATCTTGCTAACATGATGTTGTGATGACTACACCGTCATAGCCTTCAGCCCACACCTGCTTCACTGAGGGTGGGTATTTCTTGTCTTGTGACCCCCCCTGCCACGGGACCAGTCATAAATCGCTGTGTTTAATAGTCCCCCGAGTCACTTCAAAAATGCCCTGCTCACCACCAACAAGGTTAGAGGTTTGTTATTCAGTTTTTCATGAAAACAACCTCCATCCTTATGCAGTGGAGCTCCCAGGCCTTGTACCGCTGACCCCTTCTTTCTTCTCAAAGACCTCCAGCCCACGAAACACATGCACACTGTGGGGATGAAGGGCAAAGCATCCCATTAAGATCAGAATATACTGCCATTTGGTAAAGAAGTTGGGTTGTTAATTCTCATAAAGTGCACTCTGCTGGAGGAATTTACTATTTCAGTCAGTCTTTTTATTTGGCATTTTCTAAAGTGGAGATTCAGTCATTTTGATATCACCTGTCTACATGCAAATGTTCAGCGAAAACAACCTCTCCCTTACAATATTTTGTGAAAGGACACCATTGCTGTTTCTTGTGCTTAGCGATGCCCAAAAGTCAGAGTTTTTTTTTTTTTTAAACCCCTATTCTAGAATGAAAGTCAACAGCACAAGACATATTTTCATATCTGGCGTATCACTAGCAAAATGAGAATTTAGATCTGACTCTGAAACCAGTATTTTTTTCTGAAATATGAATATGTAAAATATTAATTATGTATAAAAGTAACATTTTTATAATTAAACCAAGCCCTGCTATCTTTTAAGTTTTAATAATGCGACAATAATGGTGGGAAAACAAATGGAATAGGTGGATGCTGGTTAAAACAATACTATGTTGATATACATACTGTAAATGTAGGAATATTGATGTGACATTTCTTTGTTGTTCAGTATGAATGTATTTTTCTGCTAGAATGTGTCCCAGGATGTACACTGGATGACTATGTCAGTCAACATTCTTCTCACATATCTTTTTCAGTGGCATTTTCTTTAGTAGGGATTAGGCAATTTTAAGACCACATCACACTTCTTCATGTACAAATGTTTGGCCAGAATATTAATAATATTTTGCAGGGGCATCACTGCTGTGTCCTGTGCTTAACGGCAGCCCAATATGAGTGTGGTTTGTTCAGAGCAATACATGTATCCCTATTCCATAATGACAGGGGGCGGGGCCACACCTTTTTCCAGCTCTAGCACAGCTGGAGGAGATAGGTTTGATTACATGAGCCCAAATTTCAGTACAACTATGGATATGTATGGTATTAACCGTGTATAAAAGTAAAGTTTTCCTGGTTAAAGAAACCATGGTATTATTTGGTGACATTGAGTTGTCAGTGCTTAAACTGAGGCATAAAAGCTGCCGTAACAGTGGGAAAAATTAAATAATAGGTGTATGTCAGTTAAAACAATATAATATAAAATCCAGGAATATTGATATTAAATGTATGTTCATATGTTCATATTGATCACCCCTGTATTCTGCTAAATGGGTTGATTGTATCTCATTGGGAGGTCCCCATGATTCCCATCCATCGTGACCGGTTGTGATGACTCTAAACACTACAGTCTCCACTCAGTCTAACCAGGGAATTCTGTTAATGCTAATAATAATATCACCGATCAACACAAACACGCATGGACACAATCATTTTCACTTAACTGTGGTGTATGGATACATGTACATATATGCGTGCTTGTGAGTGAATGAGTAGTGGGTTTATTTAGCTTTGTGTGTTTGCTGTGAATGTACAGGCAGCCCACACACTCCCCCACTCACAGCTGGTCTGTACTAAGAAAAGTCTTCACACAGCAGTGTCGTACCAAGGCCCCCATACATGCACATGAGCATTCACATGCACAAACACTTACACAGTCTCCCCTCCATAGTCTCTTCATACCACATGTTAAAAAAACACACATACGCAGCACCCACCCACCCACAATCCTTTGCCTCAATCAACAGGCTGTAACATTCCAGTCTCTCACCCGGGGCCGACCAAAGATGACATCACTGCACTGGGAGAGACGGGCACATATTTACAAGTTAGGGGGTGGCTCGGTGGGTCGAGTCTGATTCAAAGGCTCTTTCTCTCAAGGGTCTTTATAAAAACAGCAGTTTATCCAAATGAAACAATTTATAGGACAAACAAAACCGAAATGTATTCACCCTGAACAACATGAGCTACAGCTGACAATGTCCTACAGAAGTGTTGAGCTGGTATAGAGAAGTATGTTCCTGAAGAATATCAACCTTCCCTAAAGTATAAAACAGGACCTACTGGATGACAGACTCACCTTTGATGAAAACACTGAGTTTATTCACAAAAAATATTTTGTGACAACTTTTAATGTTGATTAGCCCTGCGATGAACTGGCGACTTGTCCAGGGTGTACCCCGCCTTCGCCCTTAAGTAGCTGGGATAGGCTCCAAGCGACCCCCGCGACCCTAGTGAGGATTAAGCGGGTTCAGATGATGACTGACTGACTGACTTTTCATGTTGATTATTCCTTACTGAAAATGTTCTATAGTTAATATTTTGTTTTATCTGCAGGTTTAGGAACCTTAGTAAACAAAAATAAAGTAAAATAAAAAAACAGAAACCTGCTTAGGAGAGTTCTGCATCTGTATGTTGTAAAATTATTCAATATAGATGAACATGGACACATATCAGGCCAGACACACTCTTAAAGCTGAGGTCATCCTGTCTGGTTTGCGGAAAGTCAAGAGTTTGTTCTGCTCTCATCAAAAAAACACACGTGAGGTCTTTCATTCTTTCAGCTGTTGGCTTTTAAATCATTGTGACCTAACCTGAATAATGTTTATTTGATTTTGTTCATCTGGTTTGTGCTTTCTCTGACTGTTGGGTGACATTGCTGGTGGTGTGTGTTTTGTGTATTGTGTCCAGTTTAATTATGGAAAGGTATGATTTGCATTTGTATGTATTATTGTGTTTTTGCTTTTATTAACTGCTGTCTGTAACACAAATTGTCCACTGGAGACATTAAAGTTTTAAGTTTCAAGCATTTTTATGTCGGAGTTAAACGAACAAGGATTCTTTGTCTAAAGACTAAAGTGTTTACAAAAACATTTGACTTTTTCTACATTTGACTTTTCTTGTCCAGATTATGTGTTTGTGTTATTTCATAGTTATCACATCATTCCCAGTATGTTACTTATCAATTGCAGTTGAGCTGATGTGTAAAAAAGAAAGTGAACTTCAATATGCTTCTAAATAAACATCTGAAATAACACAAAACTATACAAACATGCAAGGCTCACATCAAACTATGGCTACATCACACAGGGTATAATAAATATTTCCACATTAAAAACAACTCCCTGTGTCATTTAGATTTGTTGACATGTTTCCATCATGCTCAACTTCAGATAATTCTACAAATGAATCAGTGAAACAGCTCATTTAATTTAGTCAACTATCAATGGTGTTGTATCATTACTGATGTTACTTAAGGCTTCTTTATTGTTACAGCTGTACATCACTAAATGTGAATAAAACTGTCATAGATTACCAACTCTGTAAGTGAATCACATCAGTTACTGTAGATTTTACTCTACAATTGGAGTGAAAACAACAACTCCCATGATCCCCTACTACTTATTTGTATTGAACAAGAGACCAGCCCCAATAGAAATTACATATTTATAATTCAATTTAAGATTTTTAAGGTCATTATGATTTAATTTAAGGTTGCTAATTTCATGGATATAGCATTATGAGGAACATACAAAGAAGTTTCAGCACTTTCATGACCATCATTGACATTATCTTATTCATGATTGAAATTCCTCATCTCACATGCACTCTGGTAATGAAAAGTAATAAGCCTATTTCTCTAATTATTCCTTTAACGCCCTTCTGCTGTTTTGACCTCTGTGCTCAGGTTCTGCTTTTGGAGGAAAACTTTTATGTGAATGTAAAGTCACACATACTGGATAATCCACAAACACTATGGTATTACTGCTTTTCCCTGTGCACCTACAGTACATGCACTAACTGAATCATATGAGTAACTACACTGTAAAAGCTATCAGAGGGAGACGGGCAGTCTGTAGGTTCCTCTCACATTTGATTTACTGTTCAGATTATGGGTGGGCAGGAGAAACAAGTAAGTGACACGTAAACATATTTACAGCTGTAGAGGATGGCAGGAGGTACAAGGTCATAGGGACAGAAAGATTAATAGCTGTTGTAGTCCTCAAGCAAGCTGCATTACTTGCTGTAAGGTGCGTTCTTTTTTTTAGTTTCGTTTTCTGTCATCTCCTCCCCTATTCGTGCCAACAATTTTCTAAAAAGTGGCATTTCTTTATGACTACAGGATTGTAACATATTGGGTTTTCTGTTTTAATTGAAGATTTATCCATTAAATGTCCAGAGTGCAAGCTTTAGAGGGATTTAGGAGGTCCAGAAGTGTTATATAATGTTCATTATGTATTCATTAGTGTATATATATCTATTAAATCTAGCACATTGACCCATGGTGAACCATGGGTCCTAGATCCTCTGATACAGTTAATTCCTTTACTTTCTTGTTAAATTCCACTGGTATTTTCAGTTGAATAACCTCTCAGCTGACATGTCTGTTTCTGCACATGAAATTTGACACTATGGCAACGTGGCCCTATTGTTTATCTGTTGCTAGGTAACCCACTTCAATGATGATTCTATGATTCTGGGCATAGCAACGTGATTGTAAGGCTATTTTATTCCAAAATTACTAATATCTCCCAAAATATTGGTCCTATCAACTTGCCGTTTTCGCTAGTTTCTTCCTTGACCGAAACTACATAAGTATGCCGAACTGCAGCAGTCAGCTCTTTCCTGTGTGACGCCCGAGAGACACACACAGACACAGAGTCCACTTCCCATTTAAAATATAAATGAGAATCAGGTTTTCATTCCCTTAGAGTGAATTGTTTATGTAATGCCACATGGGTCTTGTATGTTTCTACTGTGGCTCAAGATGGACTTTCTCCTCTTTCTGTGGTATCCACCATTAAGGTACATTCCCGTCACATGTTTGATTGTGGATCAGAGGTAATATCCCTTGCATTTTGCATTTTCAACACATCATCTGCAATTTTCTCCTTTATATTTATTGCCAGACATGAGTCAGCCATGATGAGCATGCCGTGCATAAACACTTATGTACACTGTGACATAAAGTACACACATATATACTACATATACAGTACATACAGATGGTATCCACATCTGTTTATGTTTGCCTTCATCTGATAGCTAATTTTCATCACTCTGTGCTATTTCTTGCATTTTAATGTGAGTGGATTCTTATCGATGTATATTTCCCTTGCCTAAAACAAGTAAATCTATAGGAGTGCTCTTTCTTTAAGATTAGTATTTCACTTAACACTCACTTTTAGGGCCAGCTGTGACTCAATATGTAGAGATCAATCCGTAAGCTATATCGGACTATTCCTGTTAAAATGTTAAAGTGTCCTGTGTCAAGGCACTGAACCCATAGTCGTTCCTAGAGGTCTGCTTCACTGGTGCGAAAATGTGTGTGTTGTGTGCACAAATGGGTGAATGAGGCACATTGTAAAGTGCCCTGAGTGCCAGTAAGCTAGAAAAATGCTATATAAATGTAGTCCATTTGGAGCCCATTTATGCTGTACAAATTCCCACTTTTCCCATACCCTGAAAATGATCCTAAAGTGGTACCATTAGACTGTAGAGAATGAACACGCCACCGCTGCCACCTCCCATTAAATTTCTATTACAAGTGATGGAGCAACATTTCAGGAAGTGCTGGTAAAGTCATCTAATTGGTAATCTGGGACCAAAAGGTGTTGGAATGTCTCAGTGCGGTAACCAGTCACGCCTGACAATAAAATCGCCGCCTGTTTTATTCCTGTTAAAGTAACAACCCAGTCGGACACGGCCCCTGTAGCTACTGATCTCAGCACAAACACAATCATCAACAAATGTTAAGAATTTAACAGCAGTAAGCTTAAATAACAAGATGATGGATTCACTCGAAAGATGTTCTCACTTCATTTAGGCTACGTTCAGACTGCAGGCAAATGTGGCCCAAATCTGATTTTTTTGCCCATATGTGAACTGTATCTGATCTGTTAAGGACAGTTTGAACAGCACAAATTAGATTTTTTCAAATCTGACCCAGGCCACTTTCATATGTGGTCCTAAATCTGATATGTATCTGATATTTTGCAATGTGACTTCAGTCTGAACGGCTATGTCGCATTTATCCGAGTTTTACGTCATTGCAATGCGACAAATGTCACAATTCTCTGTCCCAGGAGAAGTGGAGGGATAAACATACTTACTTCTGTAAACACAGTGCGTGCCTGTGTGGTCATGTATTACGTCAGGATCTCTTTCATTTCAGTTCATACTCAAAACTGACAGAAGTCGCATTGAATGTGAAATATGAGCGAGCACGCCAACAAAATCGGATTTCACCAAAAAATCTGAATTGCGCATTAAGACCTGCTGTCTGAACGTAGCTTTCGTCTTTCCTTTAATAACAAGACCTAACACCTGAATTTGCAGCATGATGGTGCAATGGTTTATGCTGGTTCCTCAGGCAAGAAGGTCCTGGGTCTGAATCCTGACTTCCTCCCACCGTCCAAAGACATCCATCTCAATAGGCTAACTCTAAATCACCCATAGGTGTGAATGTGGGAGTGTTTGTCTGTATATGTCAGACCTGTGATGAACTGGTGACACATCCAGGGTGTACCCCGCCTTCTCCCAATGGTAGCTGGGAAAGGCCCCAGCCTCACCATGACCCACCGGAGGATTAGGTGGATTTATTGAAAAGGAATGATGAATGATAAATGATGAAATGATGAATGGATGAACGCTGTGGAAGTCTGTGGTCTGAAAACTCTCCACTAAGGTTTTTCTTGATGTACTTTCATATTCTCTTACATCCCATTGCTACAGATGTAAATGATTCTATCGTGATAATAATCATGTTGATGAGTTTTGGCAAAATGAGGAATGTCAGACAGAGTCAGTGAAGTGCCGGATATGACCCCACATAAGCATCTGCAGAATTTAGATGCTGAAAGGTCAGAGGTCAGGGCAATTTTAACTTGTCATTTAACAGATGTTAGAGATGGAGCCATGCACAAGATGAGAGGACATCACATGAATGCTACAATCTTGCAGTTTAAGCACTGTACTCACACACACTCTGAATTGGATCATATAATATAAACATAGAGTTAACAGTTATGTTATGAATATTATCTTTTTCTCCTGTTAACTTGTTGCTTCTATAATTTTTTTTTTTACTTAAAAAGGTGTAGTACTTACGATGTGAAAGGGTAAAGTATTAGGCCATAAACACAGGTGCCTGCTGAAAGGCATTGTGGGTAGGGGATTCTGCATTGAGGTGTTACTATGTGTGGAATGCTAATAGGAGTCACTGTTGACCCGAGACAAACACATAGCATGCTGGGATGCGGCATATGGGGACAACTCTGGCTTCGACAGTTTGTCAGGTCTTCTAGGTGCTATTCATCGACAAAAGCCAAAGCAGAGGCCTCAGTGTGTGTAACAAAAGGGGGCAGGGGGAGCAGCCCCTGAACCCCTGAAGACAAAACACAGTAGCTGCATCTTGTGTGGAAAAAAAGAGACACCCTTCAAGTGACAAAATAACAGACAGTACATATTCCAAAACACTGTAAGGTATTTGACAAAGTAGACAGAACACAGATGATTTCACCATGTGCTTTGCTGTATTTTAAGCCTTTAATACTCTAAAACAAACCCAGTCATCATGGATTCTGTCAGCCAGTGGTCAACTTACACAAAAGGTCCCTTTTTGTGTACATTATGACTAAAGACACGTTGAAATAATCTGTATAATGACTGTAAATTTTGGCACGCTTGGTAGCAGGGGAGAACAGTTGGTGTACAGTCCATAGTCCCATGTGGCCCATATATTAAGTAGTCCACTGCAGTACCCGTGTGTTATTTTACCCAACACATACTGTTGCCTTCATTAAATGTCAAACTGAGGACCCTGACATGGCTGGTATGGATGCCAGACATAATACACTTAAAAGAAATATGCCTATTTTTAAAACTGCAACGTAGAAGTAATGGTTTTGTGTTAATATTTTGGTGTCTGTGTGCTCGAGTCATGTCAATTTATGTCTTAGCAACTGGATGTTCACAGACCTCATCTTTATGTTACACCCGTTATGTTACACCTAATAGGCGCTGAATCATCCTTCAAAACGCCGCAGGCCATAGCAGCTAAGTGCGCGTTAAGACAGGCATGAAATAAAATCAGTTTGAGACTTCCTGAAAACGTATTACAACAAAAGAACACTCTGAACAGAAGAGGTTTGTGGAAAACCAAACCAAGCCCAACTGCGCTTGATACCTCTGCCAAAAAGTCACTCTAGTCCTCAGGTTCTATAAACAGTTGTATCTATCCTCTCTTCAGCTGGAGAGCAAACTCACCACCAAAGCAAAAAAAAAACCCTCCATGGCTTGACTCTGCTGTGACTATTCATACAGAGGTAAACCATAATTTAGCATCAAAATCATCATGTCAGTGCTGTCTGTACTATAGAAAAAAAGGTGTGATATTTGTTACAAGATTAATAAAAAAAAAAAAAAAAAAAAGCTAATAGTCCTCTAGAAATACAGGAAGGTGACAGGGTGATAATGGATGAAATTGATCTTTTTCTTACCTTCTATTCCTTTATAATATATTATTGTATTTAGTTGCTCACAATAAAACCTGTATCGTCTATAGCAGCATGAAACGCATTCAGTTCATATGCAAACATAAGACCACACACATGCACATACATGCGCACACATACAAACATATACAGTACAAGGAAGTGGAGTGTGGCTGAAGGGACCTCCTACAATTTGACCTTTGAACCTTACAAAAGCATAAATACTGCTGTTTATTTAGTCTGTCTTGGAAGATGAAAATGCTATAAAATATGCTTCCTGAAGTCACACATGCACAAAATTGTAATTGCAAATGTTAACGTGAGTCTTGTCTCAGTGCGAAGCGTAACTCTTAAAGCTGAGTTTGACAAATTCACCGTTAACAAATAGAGATCTCTGTTCTGTTTAAATGGACAAAACTGACTGTTTCAACAAAATATTTTAGAACATGAATGTCAACGCTGTTGTGAGATGGAACTTTTATTGTGTTTAAATAATGAATGAAGACAGCTTGCACAGTTTGTGGGGGCTCATGCACAGTGAAAAAGAAAATACACAGCACCTGGACAAGGAATGTGTCCAAAAAAGCTCATAATGGATCCTGGGAATTCAGACAGAGCTGGCCAACGTCAGGTCCAAGTGTCTCACGTACAAGAAAAGCTCTGGGCTTTGACCCAAGACTAGATATAGACCAGACAGAAAAGACAGATAGAGACAGGACATCATCCCCAGTTTTAGAAGCCGTAAACTCAATTAGACACTTAACGCATTTTATTTTACGGCTCATACCTTTATGTTTTATGCAGATAAAATGTGTTGTGGATTGAATTTGGTGTGAGTTTGTGTCCTGTTGTGACTCTTTTTACTCTGAGTAGTTGATGCACATTCTTTGGTATTTCTCAGCTGAAAGGCATCAGTGTGTACAACCTCAGTGAACAAACACAAATTGTCAACCTCGACTATAAATACTGGAGGACAATAAGGGGTCAGAAGAGGACTTAAAGAAGTAAAGAAAGACAGGGTGAAAGAAGAAAAATGGACTGAGTGGGGGACAAGGGAGTCTCCTCTGTGTCAGGAATGATCAGCAGGATTACTTCTTTTTCCTATAAACCTATTTTTTTTATGTTGGATTTCATTGAGTTTATTTTAAATTATGGGGAAATTAAGAAAACAAATGGTCTCCCCTTTTCCTAAAATATGACCAGTAATCTTTTAGACTAATAGTTTTGTAAATGTCATCCTTGTGATTACAGTACTCATGTGTGTGGCCTGAAATGTTTATTGATGGTCCAGTGATCTCTTATCACCTGTGTCTACCACATCCTCATTTTTTTTTCTTGTTTAATGGATGATTAAGCAACAGGGTCTGGTTCAGTCAGATAAAAAGAACTTGTTCCAAAGGCTTCTACTGAATACAACAGAAAATCCTCCATCTGTGCAATGAATAGGTCTGATTACCGCTGCTGGTATGTCTTCCATAAACTGTCTATTTGTGTGAGGAGCTATGAGGGAAGCTGAGCATGTGATGTATGCACATATGTCGACTGTCCCACTGGAGGGTGCTGTGGTGTGGGGTTATACAGCCGAGGACCACCAGCCATGATCTCCCGTAAGGCCACGGGCAGGATGCTGAGCATGAGTCATCAAGTTACACTTGTTTATTTAATGGAAAAGAAAAATATTGGACAAACTGGGTTTCCTTCCCATTACTTAAACCACAGACAACCACAGACTCTTAAATACTTAAACTGTACTGTTCCCCTGCTCGGCCTTTTGTGATGATGGATGGAGGATGACACATAATTCACATGGGCTCAGACAGGTGCACACAAACAAAGGTACACATGCATGGAAAACACTTGCGTATTCAGTAAAACACACACAGTGCTTCTGTTGTCTGTAAAGCCAGAGCTGCATTAATATATGACAGAAAGCTGAGGGGAAAATAATCATTTGGATCACACATTTATCTGAGCTGGAACACACACGTGCAGAACTGTATGACAATATCACTAGGGTTTTTATTTCACTGTTTTTACCTCTAAGATGATTATGAAGAAAAGAATCAATTACATGAAAAAGTCTACTTTATTAGCAGGTATAGTATTTAAATAAAACGTTTTTAGTTAAATTGTTGTGTATATAAATGACGTAGGTGACTAATAATGATAATAATGATACTACTACTACCACTAATAATGCATCCAATACAAAACAAATGCACCATATACACAATTAAAATATCTTTTGTGAGCAGAAATACTGGTAACAATACATATCATATTCATGCATGTACATCGGAAAATATGATATTTCCATGTAACTGTGTAAATATGACATTTGTTCATAATTAAATTGTGTTGACCAACTATAATATGTCCATATGACAGCTGTCTTTAAATGGCATATATTAAATGGTGTGATATTTTCCTGCACTCAACTAGTTGTTTATGATTTTAGAGGTAGTTAACCAAAGGCAAAAACATTTTCCACTTGTCTGAGCACTACACTGACTCCCAGTGGATGTATTATTTAGTGCAGAAAGGGGAAAGAGAGACCCCAATACCCCGTCCCACACACCAAAACTTCTTTAAAAAGAAAAAAAGAAGAGAAACTAACACAATTTATTTTTTTGTTTTGTCTGTGGTTCTCCATATAGTATAATTAATATGATATAATATATTCACATTCATGGATGGAGATATATCAGTAGAATATGCACTGATGCATTTATGTTCAAATACTGGTTGAGACACACTTGTAGAGGTATGTATGTGGACATATGGATGACCCTTTGGTTTCTTTCTTTGTGTATGTCATCAGGGGTATAAAACACAACAAAAAAATAAAAATAAAATAATTATAGAAGCATAAGAATATACTGGCCATAAAATCTGATTTTTTAAATTTTTTTAAATTATTTTGAGTTATGGGCCAACCAAATACATTACAAATAGTTTTATATGTAAACTTTTGGGTATCCAGTATGAATGTATTTAATATGAAAAACCACCTGCGAGTTTTGGTTTGGAAGACTGACTCGCAGGATTAAACCGATGAACTGTAACAGCTACATGTTGCCAACACAGCAACACACCTTGACATATGTATAAATTAAATGCCTATCCTCTCATAGAGTTTGTTGATTGCTGTACTTTCTTCGGGCAGACCCAGAGGGTATTTATCTGGATTCACTGTGAAGCTCCAGTACACCCTCAGGTAGGAACCACCACAGAGACTCTTGACCCTGTGGTCACTGTCAGGACCTTGGTTGAATTCTTCAAAGTCCAGCCCTCTTTTTGAAGCTGAGCGCGTCGGAATACCAATCAGTTCCCCCCTTCATCTGTTTACCTTCTAGAGCTGAGTGGTAATGAACAGCTACATGCCAGGACCCAAAAATGTGAGCAGGAAATTCCATTAATATTTCTGTCCTGCAAAAACAGATCAATATCATTTATAACCTTGGATCATTAGGTCTTTGGTTTACATTGATTCAAAGTTGTCACAAAGTGTCCATTTTCATTTAGGAGAAAGAACACAAGGCCTGAGTTATCTACTTTTTTTTCATTTTTAACTATATTGTCCTTATTTACTCTTCAGTGATAAGGCTTTTATTCAATCAAATCCCATCAGTGAAAGTAGATGGATAAATCACTCAAATGAGAAGGAAAACTCCCTGTTGAATATCGTTGTAAATTATAAGCAGCATGTGAAAGTGTCTTTTTGTCTTCCTTCCTTCAGTTCCTGAGTTGATAGTTGTCCAGACCTGGAGCGGCAGGTTCTGACATGACCCTTGATGACTAAACTCTCACTTTATTTTCCTCATGACGCTATGCCAAGTCTCAGCTGTCTGACACGAGAAATGCAAAAACAGATCCACTGATACTCAGCTTTTACCATCAACATAATGCACAATTCTTAAATTATACATTATGTCAAGAGACGTTCTGGCTTGCATTAAACCACAGAGCGCGCTCAGTTCTGGTATTGAATATGTATCCGAGTATGTCAAAGGTGACTTGATTTAAAGTAAACACAGATGAAACTGACAATAGGAGATGGTTTAGGACAGCGTCGGAGTGGCTGTGATCCTGCCAAAGAGACACTTAACCTGAAACAGATCGACTGCTGCCGGCTTGTTATTATACTCTGCGTCCACTGAGGGGCACAATCCAGATCTGGCAGCGCTGAGCCTGGACCACTCCTCTTGTGAAATAGGCATCTTTCCAGCAGGGGTCATCAAAGTAACAACAGATGGTGAAAAAAAGCAACCAGAAATTCATAAAGACTCTTGAAAGGAAGAAAATTGTTTTATGGGTATAAAACAGACGGTTTTTGACACAAGACCTTTTCTTCTGATATAATAAATCTCATACTATATTATGTCAAGGCTTCATCTGTGACAAAGACCAGTCATTGTATTGACAAAACCTCCAGGGCAGGAATATGTAACAGTTTTACAGCTAATACATAAAAACCCTATGAAGAGCACATAGTATTCTACCATCTGCCCTTCTGTCTGTTGTATGGACTGGAGACTGCAGTGGAGGAATTTAACATAGCACATTTACTTGAGTAGAAATATGAGGGAAGTATACTTTCTACTTCCATTTAATGTATTTTTATAATTATATTTCAAAACAAAACAAACAAATAAATCAAACTGCTAACACTTGCCGTTTGTTCCATCGTCCTAAACTTAGCAGAA
>JAPQRQ010000015.1:16687267-16698753 GCA_037367365.1 Apogon talboti | reverse complement strand
GAAAGAGGCCAGCCTTGTGCGTGTGTGTGCGTGTGTGTGTGTGTGTGTGTGTGTGTGTGTGTGTGTTCTAGTCACAGTATGCTATGTGTGTGTGTGTGTGTGTGTGTATGTGTGTGTGTGTGTGTATGTGTGTGTGTATCATTGTTCTTGTTGCTGTTTATATGTATGTAATATATGGTGACTGCCACAATTGGTTCATTTAATATAAAGCAACAAACTGTGCTCAAGAGAAATATCTATTGTTTTACTTCCCTTTACTTTAGTACAAGTATATCTCAGTGTCAGATTTTTCCTCACAACACTTGAAGAGTTAATAAAGTATTTTTTGTTGTGTGTATTAGGCGGGAAGGCAGGTTGAAACTATTAATCCATTGATTGACTGACAGGAAATAAAACGTCTCTGAAAAACATTTCAGTCATTTTTTACACATGCCTGTAAATTCCAAAACCTCAACTGTTTTATTGTAATTGTATAATAACAAACGTTTCATAATTGTAATAGATATGCAAAGTTAAAGTACCTAATAATCATAGACAGACTACAACAGGGTAGCCACCTTAAAATTCTTTTTTTTTTCTACAGATGGATTATATCCCCTTTTTCTTCTCAAAAATGGCTCTTCGGATTGTTAAAGTTGCCGACTCCTGCACTAGTGGGATGTTTGTGTTGTTGAGAAGAACTACATGAAGCATTCTAGTCACAGTATGTTATGTCAAATACTTCCCTATCCTATTTGACTGATAGTTGACAATCATGCAAATTCATCTTTGTGCACAATTTATTCAAATTTAACAATCAATATTCAGGCCATTTGTTTTATCAGGGTGGTGGGTTTGTTTGATGACATCTTAGAATCAAACAATCTAACGCACATCCTCAATCAGGTTATCGACTTCTGAATCCTAACACGGCTTGAGACATCACATTAATGAACTGAACCAGCTATTGTAAACTACTCTACACCCACAAGCAACAACAGCACGGAAGAAAATAAGAAACACAGAAACGTCTGTGTGAAAATGACAAGGCCTTTACCTTTGGCATGTTAACAAGTTGATTTTAAGTGGAGTAAAATCAAATATTCAGACAACACCACCATGAACTACAACATCAACCTTATTTTTTATGTTTAAAAGACATTCTTTTGAGGTTTCCACTGTTTTGCTATTATATTGACTGTTGTTTCATGTTAAGTTTCCATACTGCGCTATCTTTATTCGATTTTCAGGGGAATTCGTAAGGGTGTCTTTCACAGAGTCGTCTGAATAAGCCTGGTTCTATGAATATATTGGAATCTCCCTTGTGCAAATGTGTCAGAGAAATACACATACAGATTGTTAGAGGAAAAGAAGTCAAGGGTGTGTATGGGAAGAAACGAAGAAATGGACAAATTCAGCATGAATGACTATCTGGCTGCTTCTGTAAACATTACTCTCTCTCTCTCTCTCTCTCTCTCTCACACACACACACACACACACACACACACACACACACACTGGTCCATGCATTGCGTATGAAGAAACCCTGTATCATCAGACATATTACTCATGACTACAGGCTAAAAACTGTTTGTTGCTGCAGCGTTGTTACTATTGGTTACTCTGACAGCTGCATCACACTCCAAGCTGTTGGCCAAGTGAGGGTGTAACGTAGAACAATAATAAATGGATACGTCTTGAGTCATTTTAGTTTAATGTCCTGTTTGGTGTCTCTGAAATATCCAATTCATGCACTATTTTTATATGTGCTATAAATTTGTTAAATCCCCTGAAATCACTGTATTTCTAGTCTCACCATAGTAACTGCATTGTAAGTGAGAGAATGTAATATTTCCTTTTATCAGTGCTGTTCTTAAAGGTAAATTTGAAGGACTTGTACATTATCTGAGTATTCCTGATTCATACTGCTTCATATAATCTACTTTATTGCTGTACTGACCAGAACACTCTTGCAATAGTCATTTTTACTCTCAGTGAGTCATTTTTCCTGGTTAAATAATTATTTTTATTAAAAAAAACACCTCAGAGGAAAATATTATACTGTTAACTGACATTTTTAGTCACTATAACTAGAGCTAGACCTTTTCTTGATGCTGCTGAATAATGATAACAATCACCTTTTCACATCACCTGTTACAATGATAGTGACTTCATTGTGTTTACATATTTCTAGCCCTGATGTGCTCCCGTTCCAACTTTTTCTCAAATGCGTTGAAGCCTACTTGTGAGGAATAGATATAAATATATATATGAAATGAAACTGACCAGACAAAACATTTGTGTATCTCAGAAGTCGGGACACTGTGTGGAATTTAAATAGAAACACAAACCAAATGCAATGATTTGTAAACCTTATAAACCAATATTTTAGTCACAATAGAAGACAAAAAGATATCAAATGCTTAAATAATGAAAATGCACTTTTTCAAGAAGAAAATAAGACAAGAAGAGTGTTTGAATTTGGTGGTAGTAACACATCTCCAAAAAGTTGGGACAAGAGTAACAAAAGACCGGAAATTTAAGTTCTACTAAAAACAGCTGGAGGAAGATTTTGAGACACATAAGGTGAAATGAAATTACACGAATTCAATTATTCACATCACTTGTTCTAAATCACATTTTTATATCATTATTCTTACTCATTCCAGTTGCCAAATCACCAACTTTTTGCTGAATGTGTTAAAGCCTCAGTCTGGTTGGTATGTAAATTAAATATACAGATTTATTCACGATAGAAAACTGAGTTGTTACCTGGTATTTCTGTGTTGCTTGGGTTGTTTTTCAATGCATCAAGTGATGAAATTGTGATGACTGACTTTGTGATGCTGATGTTGGCAAATATGGAATAGGGAATGGATATATTGTATATTTCTAAATGAAATGAAGTCGACCAGGCAAAACATGTAATACATTAGTATGTATTCTGTCGTTCAAGTATTTTTATGTTTTTACCATTTCTGCATTTTTTGTCATAGAATATAGAAAACATGGCTACTATTTACAATGAGAAAAAAAGTAAATATGCAAATTGCGAAAAATTATCTACATATTTTATAAAAAGAATAATAATCAAACAGAATGTAACTTTAAAGACTACTGCTTTAAGAAAAAAAATAAGGTAATTTTAAATTTCTGTTCAACAGTATTAGATTATGAGGAAAACCTCAGTGTGGGTTCCGTTGCCTGCTGTTTTTATCTTATTTGAGTTCTTTTTAATGCATCAGGCGTTGAAATGGTGATGACTGGCTTTGTGGGGGTGCTAATGGAAAATCTGGAATGAGGAATGGATTGACTGATGAAAAGAAATATGTTCATATACAATCAAATAAATGTCAAAGTCTATCTATCTATCTATCTATCTATCTATCTATCTATCTATCTATCTATCTATCTATCTATCTATCTATCTATCTATGTAAAATGGAATAATACAGAATGCAACAAAAAAAATGTACTACAAATCTGAATGTCTCCAACAGTATTTCCTTAAATTATGTTAAAAACCACTGGTCTGGGCTCAGTTGTCGGTTGTATTCTATTTGTAAAATTTTATATATTTGTAGATACAATATAAAATAAAATAAAATAAAATATGTTTGTAAAATATAACACAACAGAACGCAACTAATAAATGCACTATTATATATTATATGCACTACACTTTTGACTGTATCCAACAGTATTTCCTTATATATGGAAAACCGTCAGTGTTGGGTGCTGTTTTTCTGGTTTTTTTTAGTTATTATTTGGGTTCAAGTGTTGAAGTGCTGATGTCTGACTTCGTGGGGGTGCTCTGGGCTGATCCGGGATCGGTCAGACCACTTGGGGGACTCGGGTATCCCTGTTCCCTGTTCCAGACCGGGAGGAGGAGCTTCGGTTGGAGGAAGTAGTTCCAGAGATTGGATGTGTGTGTGAGTGTGTGTGTAGCGGTAGTTACCTCCATAGTGAGTGAGAGTGCCGCTAAGGAACCACTGGATCTAAAGACAACAGGAGCCAAGTTTGGAGACGCGGAAGAAGTGTTTTTTGTTGTTTTTCTTCTGTGGTTCGGTGCAGGTCGAAGCGGTCCTGAAGCGAGCAGTATGCATTCGGACTGCAGGCTGCTATGGGCAGAGTGGTAATGGTGGGCAGGGGACCGACAGGGGCCGGGGTTCTCGTCCTGTCGATTCTCATCATTCTCACCACGGAAGGCTGTCGCGCGCAGAAAGGTTGGTGCCACACAGCTGCGGTGACAAATGCGCGAGCTGCGTTAAAACCGCAAACGCACGCGGTTACGGCGGCTTAAAGCGCGGACGTTTCTACTTCAACCTTTATTTATTTTCCAGACCCAGTGTGTTGTTGTTATTGTGCTCCGAACTTAAAGCTACCTTACATGGCCGTGTGTGTGTGTGTGTGTGTGTGTGTGTGTGTGTGTGTGTGTGTGTGTGTGTGTGTGTGTGCGCGTGTGTGTACGTGGAGTTCCGTTCGGTTTACAACGCTACAACCGCCGCCCGTCATGGTGCGTTTTTTGGCTGAAAGACGAGCGGAGTAAAACCAGGCGAACCGGTTCCAGGAATCTGGGATTGTGAAAGAATAACTGCTCACGGTGAATTAGCTTTTGGTTTACTTAACACGAAGCTTTCCCTGATTTATTCCATCTTAAACTCGCGGTCTGGGAGTTACTTTGGCTTCCAAATTGTATTGTACCATTAAATTGTGTGCGTCTTATTTAATGGAGTATGGTTTATGTACAAGACAACAGCACATTAGAGGGTTTGTGGCCCTTTGTTTCTCGTTACACCGCCTCTCAGGTTTGTTTATCCCATATTTAACCTGAATTGGGATAATGTGAAGGGTTTAACAGTCGACAGCCAATCTCAGGTGGTGGTGATGGGGGTGGGGTATGTGCGTAAACACGTGGACACACTTTCCCATAACTTTAAAGTAACACAATGGTTAATCCTCTTTATATTCTAACATCAGGGTGACTTTCCTTTCTTTTAACCAGTAATCTGTTCTGTTTTATGTCCATGAAGGCTGGCTGATATATAACTCCTGCAGAACACCGTGCAGTTGTTCAGTAACATTTGTGAGTACAGTGAGGGAAGCAGCTTTGTTTTTGTCCTGCTCATCTGGATAATGTCCACTGAGGCTCTTACGTAACACCAGGCCCACAGAACATCCACTTAACACCATGAAGCGTGACTGTTGAGTGTTGTCTCAGAACTATGGGCCCGCAGCATCACACCGTCACCACTTTCCTAAACCACAAAGTAATCAAAACACAAAGTTCCCCTCAAAAGACCTGTGCTGTGATACTTGTCTAAACACGACACAAATCAAACCTGATCGCTGCTTTTCAACCTTCAAAGACACAGAACAGTCATAAGAGACCGAAAGCAGTCACTGGTCTAAAATGTATAGTATCTTTTGAGCTGCTAATCCTATCAATACATTTAAAAGATTCAGATAAAAGACAGTTTATCAGCTTTTCACAGGTGTCAGATATGAGCTATTTGGACATTCAGTGACTCTGTAGTGAACATGGAAACACAGGCATCTTCTGAAACGTTCATTCACCAATAAAACCTTTCTAGTCTGATGGGGATGCTTTTTTTTTGCTGATAAAGTCACTTTTCCTTCAGTTTTCACTGTTGTAATGTAATAACCTTTGAATTAACACTGAACGTCTACATGGTCAGTAAATTGAATATAGGAAAATGCCAGATTTTCACTGAGAAGTGCAAAATGCAGAATATTATATTGTAATAAATGGTGACTGATGGCTTAGGAAAGGTTGGAGGTTGATGGTTCAGGTCTTTAAGGGTTAAATGTGTTAATTTAGTCAGGATTCGTCCACAGTACAGCCACCAGTCTTGTCTGTGAAACCCAAAGCCAACCTCTGCTGAATCTAATTACAGGATTAAAGAGTTACATGATTTCAGCTGTGGATTGATGCACATCTCATCTGATCTTGTTAGTATTTACAGCAGCAGGGCAGTGTGTGCTGCATTTGACTCATAAACTGCAGTATTATTGTTGCTGATGTGTTCAACAGCTGTGGATCTATATAGTGTGGAATAATACACTATGTGAGGCTTTGGAAACAGAGAGCCCTTGTAAGTTTTGATACTAAAAAGAGACTGATTAACAACTAAATGCCACTTTGACATAATCATTGGCCGACTGTTGCACATGGCTGGTAAACAAAATGAATGTAGGCACATGTGCAGTGCAGATCGTAGACTTTGGCAGCCAGTTTTGCCAGTGTCACTGCAGTGGAATGATATTTTTATTAAAAGTAAATGCCCAGCAAGCAGAGCACAGAATATCAAAACGGAGACAATGCAGTTAATAGTAAAACAGGTTTGTGTTTCATTTGTGAGTATCAGAGGTCAACTGATTTTAGCAGCCGGTATAATAATAACAATACTTTGGAACAGGAAGAAACAGTTAACTAGTTAATCAGCTAATATCTACCATGATCCCCTTAACTTTGATACTAAAAAGACATTTTTCACATCTTTCACCTTTCACTTCATTAGAAACTAGGTAAATGTTGAAATAAACATCAAAGTCAGAGTAATAAATACCTAAATAAATAGGTCAGAATCACTGAGCATCAAGCCCAATGTAGTTAAACTGTAAATGTGGACCATGATAACTGAAACTAACCCATAAACATCTACGTAGGAGAAATTTTTAAATCTGCATCAAAGTCAGTATTTGAAATTGAGAAGCTTAATAACAGCTGCCTGTTACTATTCATACCAACTTATGCCGATACTCATATTTTTGGTGCTGATTAATCAGTTTATGTAAATTCAATCATTCAATTGCGGTATATTATCAGATATCCTCAACCTTTTGTCACGTTGCTCTATAAATAATCTGCAGTGGCTGTTGAAAACCAGACATCAGTCAACTGTTGTTTGTTTTGTTTTGTTTTGAGTGGCATATTGTTTTAATGGTGATTCTAAGGGTTATCGGCAAATCAAATGAAGTACAGAAATTACAAAATACTATGTAAAATCCTCACTCCAGGTATTGAATACTGCAAGTTAAATTTTGTCAATGTTTGTGTGTTTGTTTTTTTTTTTCTCCCCTCCAGGTGATGGCTGTGGTCCCAGTGTGCTTGGCCCCACCAGTGGGACTCTGTCCTCTATGGGTTACCCAGGGACATACCCGAACAATACAGTGTGCGAGTGGGAGATCAGTGTTCCACGCGGTAACCGGATCCACTTTCGCTTCGCTGAGCTGGACATAGAAGACAGCGACTGCCAGGTCAACTACCTCCGCCTCTACAACGGCATCGGACCTGAGAGGAATGAGATCGGTAAGATGCACAAAAATACTGGATGAGATGGGAATAGTTCAGGGGAAAATGTATTGATTAAAAGTGTGTTCTGTTTAAGAAAACAAAATCACCCATATTGAAACCAACCCTCTCCCAAATTTGCCGCGAATATGTTAGTATTGAATATCAGTTAGAAGTATACCAGACATGTCTGATTTTTCCATCTACATTCACTTATGGAAACCAACTCTTTAAAAGTCTTTCATTATTTTCCAGTTTTTGTCAGATCCTTCATTTTCATCTAATTGCTTTGGCCAGGGCTTGTGTGATTTTCTAAGGCCTAATTAAATTGCTGATAAGTTTCAAGAAGAAGTTGTTCATTCAGTCTTTTTTCCATTCTTTGTTTTTATACAATATCAATGTAAAGAGAACTACAGAGCAATATCTGCTGTCAGCGTTACCTCCTGAAAATGTATTAATGCTGATCAGAGTTGCTGAGTGTATAATTTTCATTCAGCTCATATATTTGTTTGCCTCTCTTGGTGCAATAAACCATTTGTAGATTAATGAAATATTATAAAATTTCTAGTAGCAACATAATATACTCTCATGTTAATGGAAGCTTAGGTGGAAAACAACATCGCTCAGTGGGTCTATTAAAAGAACAGAAACACCACATGGTACATTTAGTGCATGTAATTGCAGTGACTAATAGTGCAATGGTCAAACTTTGTATCAGCAGATGCATTCAGCTCATAAGCCTGGTATGAGTTAATATATACAGCTCTGGAAAAAATTAAGAGACCACTGCAATTCTTTTTAAAATCAGCATCTCTACATGTGATCAAGAGGAAGATGGATGGTCACAAGCCATCAAACAAAGCTGAGCTGAATAAAACAAAAATGTTCATTTTACTCAAACCCATACCTATAAATAGTAAAATCAGAGACTCTAATAATTTGCAGTGGTCTCTTAATTTTTTCCAGAGCTGTATGTATCATATGTATATGATATGATATATACATTATTTATACCTGATCTATACGGGATAAATACGGTTTGTATTATGATATTTTGTGTTTCCACTGGGTCTCTTAACTTGACTTTCCAATGTTCCAATGTTTTGTTTTTGTTTTTTGACCTTGCTATGGAAACAAAGAAAACATCATGAACTAATTATTGAACTGCTCTCACCTCCCCATTGCACCATCTCTGAATTAGCACAAATGAATTCACACAACCTTTGCTATAACACCACATATAAACATTGACCACTGCAATCGGTGATAGACCTCTTATCTGCCGATAAGTTGAGGGCAGTCATCAAGCTGATATCAGGTGATACACCATGTATCATAAACTGTATTTATGCTGCATATCTAAAAGCACAACGTCATTCAATGCCAGTTAACCCTAAATTTGGAGCTTTTCCCACTTTGTTCCATGGATTTTCTTGGAAAAAAAAATAACGTGGGAGCTTTCCATATTTTTTATGTGATTTCAATGTATGTGTACTATAAGACTCTCCAGTGACTTATTTTTTTCTCTCAGTTCAGTTGGGATTTGTATATCACGCTGTTAACACTCGTGATTCTTGTTGCTTTAGGTTATTTTTACCTGTATGGAGATTTTCCAGCACACAAAATTTGATCCCTTCTAGCGTTACTATAGTTCTATCCAGTCTAAATATTCTTGCATCTTATCTAACACAAATCTTAAATGCCACAAATGTAGCTGCAGAAGTGACAACACTATTTTTTAGGATTAAAAAAAAAATTCTCCCACAGAAGAACCTGAATTTGTTTGAAACTTTTATGGGGAAGTATTGTCTTTCACTGGTGATATATAAAGAAAAGCACAGATGTTGTTTTACTTTTTCATCACTATTTTGCTGATGTGGTTGAATTTTTTTTTTTTTTTTTTGGAAACGATGACTATAACATTGAATGACCCTTTAGTCAGGTGGTTCTCTTTTTCTGTTTACTGCTCAGTGTAATGCTTGCTTGCCTAAATTTGGTGCATGGATATTTAAATACCTGCTGACCAAAGTGTCAAAAATAATGAACACTCATAAGCATAACCTCTTTGTCTTTGTCCTGTGTCTCCTGGCTGTTTTTGTTGTGAAACAGTCAAGTACTGTGGTTTGGGTCTGAAGATTAAAGATCTTATCGAGTCCACTGGCAACCAGGTCACTGTCCAGTTCATGAGTGGGACCCACCACACCGGGCGTGGATTCTACCTGTCCTACTCCACCACAGAGCACACAGGTAAGGGGATCCTTCATCTGATGTGTCCCGTAGGTGCAGGTCTGACAGGAGGCTGGCATTGATTGAAGAGGTTGTGCAGAGTGAGAGATTTTTTTCAGGTCGACTGTGCAAAAGAGTTAGAAATCAACTGAAAAACACATGTCTTCTCTTCTGTTTAGTTAATTTCTGTCTGTGTCAGAGCTTTTGTATATTATGGCTCCAAGGTGGTGATACATTTCCAGTTATTCTGCAAACAAACATTCTGCAAACAGTTTATTTAAAAAAAGCAGATGAGTTTATTGGAGGACTGCTGGCAGTTCTGTGGTAGCAGCTTGAGGCCACACTAGAAACATATACACAAATAGAATACAAATAAAAACATAATGGTTTGTCTTAGAAGATGTGATTAAAGAAGCAAAATAGTAAAATGCTTAATCCATCAAAGATCCCACAACAGCTTGACAGCTGAATAATGGATGGTGATGATGTTATTCACTGATACAGGATTACTCCCTTTGCAGTAACTGTATGTGGATTCAACACAGACACATATTCTGCCTGGTAGTCACAGATTGGCTCTTTGATACGGATGTTGTTGGTGAAAACTGTGTGATTGCAATTTTGGAAGGGCATGCCTTTCTAAGAGGAACATTTTGAATGAGTTGAGATAAATAGATAATTGAAGCCACAAGAGGAACAAGGCAGTGACGTGTGTGTGAGAGAGTAATAATTCAGTTTTAGTGGCCATCTCAGTATGACTGAATCATTGTGGAAAAAAAACAAGTACTGCAATAAGCCCGTCTATTTTTTTCCGCCCAAGCATTGAATTATCACCATCTGTGTGTGTCTTATCATGTAAGGATGGGAGGACAGTTTGCACAACTAAGTCACCATGGCGACTTGCAGAAGTTTTCTGTTTGACTCACTAGTTGGTTGACCAACTTCATGGGGGGGTTTGTTAATGTGGTCAAGACTTACAAAGAATGAGCAATGCTGCAAGGTTTCCATGTAATTCCTACCATCCCTCAGCATGATGAGATGGACATATACAACATACTACGTCACCCCAGTACAGTCATTAGGACCCCCACCGCCAGCCCGTATATTTAGTTTTTTCATTTTTTTATGACTTGAAAGTAGGTCTGAATTATCTTGCCAAAAGATGATACGACAATATTAGAATCACAAGTAGAATCATAATCTGAATCACAGTTTTCTCACTTTGTACCATATGTAGGCAAGTAACAACCAAAGTGTACAAAATTTTCCTCTAGTGTCCTCTGGTTTATAGAGGCTGAAGGCCTTTAAACACCAGGAACAACACAGAACTGCAAAACACTCGGATGTGAATATTTTACATCCAAACTATTCACACTAGTAGCAATGGCAGTTAGCGAGAGTTGCAACACTTTTTTTACATTTAATAAAATATTTGAACATATTCCAGGCCGTTCAGCAGAAATACAAATGCTTTTGTCATTACCTAGAGTTTCATATCTCACATCAGTCTAGTTGTTTGTCGTTGCTCTTACACACATTGTTCCCTACTTTACCCGTATTCATTTGTGTGTTTCATACTAAATAGTGTGGTCTAGAAGCCAACAGGTTTGAAGCCATCATTATAGTTGTCAAATGATGACTTTTTCATGCAAATTTGGTTTGGATAGATTGATCTTTTATTTACACAGCATAAACTTCAACCTTTTTATGAAAAAAATAAAATGCCATATTTTTACTGCTTTATATTTGCATTCTGTATGAATGTACATTTGACATAAATGATGGTTAAAAAAAATACAGTATTTAGATTGCATGTCCTTGCATGTAAAATATCCCCAGTGTAAAGACTATTTTAATATGTGTGATGGCTATTTGTTGTTATCTGAACAGAAATTTTACATGTTGCAACAGTTTGGGCTGAATGTTTTGGGTTTGTGGTATTCTTGAGATTTCTATGCAGTCAAAT
>JAPQRQ010000015.1:16671964-16686904 GCA_037367365.1 Apogon talboti | reverse complement strand
ATATAAAGGAGGAAACCAAATGCTAAGGAACTAAAGAAGGCAGAAACTCACAGATGACTAATAGCAGTTATCTTTCTTGTCATCCATGATATAAAAAAAAAATTATTTTATATTCAGCATCGATTGGACTTTTTTTTCTGACTGCTGTTTTCTACATTATGCATGTTTTGATATCTGCTATTAGTCATTGTCAACAGTCCTTAAGTTTGATTAGATTAGATTGAGCCCTGTCCTTGATAAGCGCCTGATTTTCCTACATGCACCTATATTGTTACCTTATACACTTTTTTGCCTTTAACCTAGTGTAGTATTCATTGAACATTTTTTTCTCTCCAAATGCAAGGGATTTGCTGATAGTCTGAGGTCTCTTAACACTGATGACCTGCATTTGAAGCCATCAAGGAGGGAGGCATAACAAATTCTTTTCTACACCGATCACATTGATCTCCAGTGCAATATTTCTGGCTATCAGTGTTAGGTGGCAGAAATCACATAAGGGTAGTTTGTGTGGGAGAAGGAAATAAAATTTGGTTTGATTTATGTAGATGTGTTGTGTGGTTTGCTGGAAGTACTCTGTTGAAATAAGGGTATTTCTGTTGTGTAGTGGCAGGATTGTCATTTTTCCTTTCTTCTGCTATCTGTGCATTATCACTCTGAAAGTCCCCCCTCGCAACATGAAACATCAACAACCTCTGAGCTGCACCCACACCCTGAAAATGGCAAGTTTGACAAAGACACAAGTTTTTATGTTCCATTTTCTTGTGTAAGAATTTAGTCATTTTAATACCACAATGCACTTCGTTATATGTACATGTTCTACCAAGACCACTTATCATTTATCCCTTTCAGAATATTAGTGGAGGGTACCAGACCTATCTCAAGGTCTGGCTATACAGGACTCGAGTAACAGTAACAGAAAAACTGAGGATGTAGCGTGCAGAGAAATAAGTTCTGAGTCTGTTTGTTTGTCTCTTTGCAGATTTAATCACCTGCCTGGACAAAGGAGCTGATTTCCCCGAGGCAGAGTACAGGTAAGTAACATTCACTTTGTGTTGGCATTTGTGTAGTGAGGCTACAGTCTAAAAGTCATGTTGTGTCTCTCTTATCTTAGTAAATACTGCCCAGCAGGCTGTTTGGCATCTACTGAAGAGGTTTCTGGAACTATACCCAATGGATACAGAGAAGTGAGTACCGACAGTAAACATCCAGGTGTTTATTGTTTTTCTTGCATGTTACTGTCATTGTCCTCTGTGAATTACACTTCCCAGTAGTCAATTGCGCTCGGTTTTAAATTCCACTGTATCTGCACAGACCATTGACATTTACTTGATCATATTTTCATAGCCTTGCCCTGTTATGTTTTCTTTTTTTTTTTTCCCATCCATTAATGTGTGCACGTCTTTAATTTCGTTTTGTAAGGGCCCCTTTCTCTGTCATGTGTAAACTCGGGTCCCTGCTCTGCGGTATGCAAGCCCCGGACTGATGACCTCACGACGCCCCCGCTGTGCGTTAGGTCATGGGTGGCGAGTCTCTGGCTGATGACCTCATGCTCAGGACTCAGTGTTGTGGAAGTGAGGGAGGGGTGGCTGATGGGAGGACAGGGAGGGGCGGTGGGGTGTGCTTCAGGGAGTGATCCGCCCCACAGGAACAGAGGAGGGGCAAGGTCAGGGGGTGAGAGGGAGGTGAGATAATAATTTGGCTGAAAATAATAGCCCCCTAATCCAGTCCAGCTGCAAGATGGTGCTGAGTGGAGCTGTGAGTTAACTGTGTGTTTTGGAGACACACAATGCTAGAGAGTGAGTCAGTGCGAGTGAGAAGCTGGAGAAAACCGTGGTGTTTCGCTGAGTTGTTTGTGTACGTGTGCATGTGATTCATTCATCCAAGTGGGGTCATTACACTGTAATATGTGATTACAAAAATCTGATGATGTTATATTGTGATCGGTCTTGCAGATGTCCACAGTCTATCATTTTGTTGAATCAAAGACCATTTAATAGTGTGGGTTCACTCTACGTTAACAATCAAACAGAGCTGTATGGGTTAATATACAGTTGTGCTTACTAGGCAAGTAGCTTAATGTGTGTCTTTCTTTCCTAATGTGATGTACTGGAGCTGCAACTTGAGGAGCATGACCAGCAGCAGTGTGAAGGACAAGCACATGGTTAATTAGTTTTTTCTTTGATAGGGATAAAATATATAGACACTATTACAGTTTAAAAAGTATGTATTTAATGCAATGTGTATAGGATTTGTAGCCATTGTAGCTAATTTGCTGGTTAGACAAAGACTAAAAGTATGGCAGAACATTAACATCAACAAAGACTACACCAACCAAAACAGGCATTTGAGAAGAAGACAAAGTGTGACAAAGGTTGTAAATGGAGCACAGAGGTGACTGAAGCAGTCACTTTTTATTTGTGCAGAACTCCTAATACTGATGTGGACTGTAGATCATCATACTCATGATTAAAGACAGTGTGATGTGATATTTTGGCCAAATCGCCCACTCCTACTTCAGGCAGTGGCTCACAGGGATCGAGTCCCACCCTTGCTCTCTTTTAAAACTCCTGCCTCGCAACTTTGAATCATTGACTGGTTCATGTTTCTAGATCCCATGTATTGTGTGTCTGTGTGTGCACATTCTCGCGTGTGTGTTAGTGTGGTTTCCACTGTTAGAGGCAGGGTGCGGTGGTTTGGAGCAGTAAGGAGTGTTTGTGTTAGTGGTTTGGGATGATGATTTTTAGGATGTGGTGTGTGTTTTTAGGAAGTTTAAGAGTCACAGGGCAAATGTTGAATGCTGTGCGCGCGTGTGTGTGTGTGTGTGTGTGTGTGTGTGTGAGTGTATGCATACGTGTACTCATGCTTGTCACTTTGTGGGTCACCAGAGTTTTCCCACAATTGTGTCAGCTGTGAATTCCAGTGTGGACCTTTTCCAGTAATAAAATTCCACCTCACTCAACCAGCTGTTCAGGGGAAGGAGCTTCTGGCCAGAGTGGAATGAGGTCTTAGTCGTTTCTCAGTGATGTGGCAGCAGGTTTGGATTGGAATGCAGCTGGTAGTGAATCATTATCAGTACCTCTCATTATTCTCTCAAACAGAGAAGTGACTTCACACTGACTCATCTGCTTTTATCAGCCACAGTCTGAAGGTTAAGAGCTTGTTCTATGATCACACTGAACACTGAAACTGCACAAACTTGTTGAGAGTGGGAACATGCAGTACAATTAAGCATGTAACATTATACATTATTAATTCGTAAAATATGCAGCATTCAAGTACACTGGTAATGCTGGAATCCTTCTCTTCAGAATCACACCATTATGTGTCATGTTCACTGTCATCTATTTTTAATTACGCTGCCTTAAGACACATTGCTTTCTGTGGAAGAATGCAAAGACTCATCCAAATGATGGAAAATATTGCCATAAAGAGTGTGCTTTGCAGTGCAACTATATGCAACTTTTCCTTTGTGCAATCTATTTCTTACAATGTTCAATTATTATAGAGTATGTGGACCTCAACAAGGTGCAAGACTTTTTGTAAATACTGTTCATACGTTGCTCTTTTACACACAATCTTCTGTACTTTTTATTTTTACTTTATACTTTTTATATTCCTTTCTTCTTACTAAAGGATTATCTTATACACTGCATGATATACACTCACTGGCCACTTTATTAGGTACACCTGTTCAACTACATGTTAATCCAAATATCTAATAAATCAGTCGCATAGCAGCGACTCAAAAGCATTAAGGTGTGTAGACATGGTCAAGAGAATTTGCTGAAGTCCAAACCAAGCATCAATGTGGGGAAGAAATGTGATTTCTAATGTAGCTTGGTTGTTGGTGCCAGACAGGCTGAGGTGAATATTTCAGAAACTGCTGATCTGTTGTGATTTTGATGCATAAGTATCTCTAGGTGTTATAGAGAATGGTCTGAAAAAGCAAAAACATTCAGTGAGTGGCAGCTGTCAAAATGGACAAAACTGCCTTGTTGATGCCAGAGGTCAGAAAAGATTGGCCAGACTAGTTTGAGCTGATAGAAAGGCAACAATAACTGAAATCTCTACTGGCTACAAGGTAGTGGAGGTGTGCAGAATAGTATCGCTGAACACACAACATTTGAAACTTTAATCTGGTTACAACAGTGACGTTTACACTCACCGCCCATATATTAGGTAGACCTGATACAAGAAAGGTGTACCTAATAAAGTGACCGGTGAGTGTACATTGCTATATTGCACAGCCCTATTTTTGAACGTTTCCACTTCACTGCACTTTTTAGCTTTTACATATTTTTTTCCAGTAATATTCTACAGCAGAAAAGGAATGAAATTATCCGTCTACATTTTAATAATAGAAAAGTTAGCTAGTTCAGGTTTTATCCACTAATTACTCTTTCCCATAAAGGCTGTGCTTTTGCTGTTTTTCAACTCCTTTGACCTGCCCTATCTGTCAGGATGAAAGGTGGTTGACTGCGTATAAAACCCTAATTCTGTCATGTTTTTGTTTATTTTTCTTATCCTCGGCAGTCGTCTCCCCTGTGCATGGCAGCCATCCATGCAGGCGTGACATCCAATGCTGTAGGAGGGAGGATCAGTGTGGTCACCAGCAAGGGCATCCACCGTTATGAGGGCACACTGGCAAACAATGTCACTTCTACTGGGTAAGAACCTCCAGCACAACAGGACACAAACATCACTGTGTTCTTCATTATTGGATTAAATGTCTGTGACCTCAGATCACTGGAGTTTATGTATTAAAATCTGAATATAGGGTTGGTTATTCATTTACAGCAAGAGATTTGAATGGTTTTTGCAAAGTCTTATCCTTATGCCATATTCTCTTCTCAGAGGAATTGGATCAAATAGCCTCTTCACCTTTAGGACCAATGGTGAGTTGTGATGTACACATAGAAATGTAAACTTTTTCTGGCCTTTTTATCAGGCTACATAAGTACACATACTGTTACGTGGTCTTTACAGTCCTAACTTGGCTGCTGCTAACTCTGACCTGAAATCTGTACAGGTTGCTATGGAACACTAGGTCTAGAGTCTGGTGGCGTTGCGGACACTCAGCTCTCTGCATCGTCTGTGTGGGAGTGGAACGGCGTCTGGGGAACATCAGGAGCACGGCTCAAGAAGGCGGGGCTGCCCTGGGCGCCTTCACGGAATGACCAGCAACAGTTTCTGCAAGTCGACCTCAAGAGGGAGAAGAGAATCACAGGTACACAGCAACACTCACATGTAGGACTGAGTGATTAAAAATAAATAAATAAGTAACTAAATTAAAAATAATAATAATTTTTGTGTCTCTGTGTATTTTCTCAGCTAGAAGCTTCCAAATGTTGCATGGTTTTGTAGTTTTACTTGCTTTTACTCCTGTATATTTTGTATATTATTATTAGAAGTGCTTTGAGTGTTCTACCTGTATATTTCTTAAATGTTAAGAGTAAATCTAAACCCAAAACTTAACTCATGTTATTTTTTTCAATATTGTTAAATAAGATGCCATGTTGTGCTCATTTTCTTTAGTCTGATTAACATTAATGTAAGTTTGAAAGCGCTAAATCACTAAGTCTGGGAATACTGTTTTTGTTTTGACATGTTATGTTTTATGTTTTTTAATGCCATTTTCATCTTCTCATTTTGCATCTAAATGATTTAAAACCATCTGGTTTCTTCAACTTTCACTCAGCACCAAAAAAATCAGCCTCTAACCGGGAAAGAAATGAGAAAAACAAGAAGAACTATAAATAAGAGCTAGAATAAAGCTTTCAGACAAAATGTGATTAATTTATTCAGGGACAGTGCACATCACTGATAGTGTTGGCCAAATGCTAATTTTCAACTGTCCCTTGGCCAGATGTTGAATTAACTAGTAAACAAAACAAACAAAAAATATAACAAAAAACACTTAAAGTTGGCTCATAGTAAGTTACACAGGCAGCATGCAAAGCAAGACAATGTTAAAAAAAAAATATATACATATATAAGACCGTATTATTCAAACAAAGAAATCATACAAGCATCCGCAAAAAATGTGATGCAACAAATTCATATAACGCAGTTTTATAAAGCTTAAAAGAATCAGATAAGCACCATGCAAAGTAAGACCATACAGACAATGGACAAGATACTACAAAGCGGTTAATACACAGTGTAGAAATGACAAAGGGAGGACAACACAACTCTGACTGAAAACACATGAAAACAGGAATAACCAGGTTTGATGACATGTCTGGTTGTTTTTTAACCAATTTTTGAGATTATGTGCAGTGACTGATAAGTCAGAGTGCATTCCAGAATTGGGAAGCTCTTATTTTGAAGGATGTTTGGCTAAAGGATGTTTTCCTCAAGGGGCAACAATATGTTAATCAGTCCCAAATGTTGTTCTGAAATATAAAATTGGTATATGAGCATGAGAATTTTTATATACTAGACACATTCTGATGTTAACAAAGGCCTCCATAAGTAGACAGTATGTTACAGTGATGGTAGGTGTGATTGACTATCCAGAACCCTTTAAAGCTTGTTGATTGCACAGCCTTTGTTACTGAATCAGTGATGAGAGACCAAGTTGTTTACAGTATACATGGACCTTTAGTGAAGTTACACTCAATCTGCTGCACTACCTGTCTTCATTTTGTTTCTGTTGTCCATTAATCCAGGTATAACCACCACCGGTTCTACCTTGAGAGAACACCAGTACTACATTTCAGCATACCGAGTCCAGTACAGTAATGATGGCCAGCTTTGGTCCAGCTACAGGGAAGCAAATACTACACAAGACAAGGTAATCCAAGCAACAAATCAATAAACCCTGCTTGCTCATGTGTTACGTCATCAGATTTCATGTTTTTTTTTCTGTCAAATTAGTGCAAATGGACAAAAATGTCACTTTAGAAGACAGCAGGGAGACATACTTGGAGCGTTTCCATAGCAACTGGTATTGACTAAAGGATGTTTATGGCAGGAAATGAGAGCATTCAGTGGTTTGAGTTAAGTGCTGTGGTAGACAATTCAGGACACTTGGGCATTAATAATGAATGGATATGGATTTAGTGGCTCAGCTGTCTGTTACTGTCTACAAACTGCTCTGCACTGTCATTCATACAGGCTCATATTATGTTGAGAAAAGCACTGATTCAGTTGCCAAGTTAGGGAATAATCATCTTATTAGATTATTGTTCTCTTGATCACAGGATAAAACAAGAAATGCCACCTTTTTTTGGCTTCATTCACTATGACTGGGTTCAGGTTCAGGTGTAGTTTGGCATCAGAAGTTCAGCATGCATATCATTATTTATCACCTTCGCTTTCATTTTCTTTGGCTTCTAACTGCTAGTGTGCTGACCGCTAACAGGCTAAACTCACAATTTACAGCAGTGGCTTCCAAATTGGCTTCCATTGTTTAGTATCCACACTTTCCTCTAACTAGAGAAAGAGAGAGAGTTAAACAGATAAAACAGGCCACTGGCCACTCATGGAAGATGCTTTAACTGCTGTAGCATATTGACCTGGCTGACTCGACACTATTGAAACAGATTGAAGGGCTGCACTCAGGGAGCTTCTTGAACAACAGCAGATAAACGTTTCCCTCCCCCTGGTGAATGTCATCACGAGTCCGATTGCAGTCAAAAAGGCCAAACTCGGTTGATACTAATGTTTGGACAACAGATTGGTGTGTCCTTAAACAGTATACTTCTAGGACTGAGTACAGCTGTTATGCTGCACATAGTTTTGGCAGTTATTCGTTTCACCTTACACAAATGCAGGAAGTACAGTGAAATAAAGAAAACAATGTGCAGCTTAAATGGTCAGAGCTCTTCTTTGTTTGATTAAATTTGTGGTTCAGTGTTGACAGGGCAGTGTCTGTATGGAGTGTATACAGTGTGCTTTTACAGCTGCCATTCACCATGCTACTAGTTTTTGCCTTGGATATATCTGGATCTATCTGTTGTTGTTTTATGGTAGATTTTCCAAGGTAACATCAACTACGACCACGAAGTGAGGAACAACTTCATTCCTCCTATCGAGGCCAGATTTCTGAGGATAAATCCTACAGCGTGGCACCAGAGAATTGCGTTGAAGCTGGAGCTGCTCGGCTGCCAGATTCCTTCAGGTAACCAAAGTTTATAAAAAAAAAAAACATACCCAACAACAAAAACAGTTCAAGTCTGACAAACTGATGAGAACTAATATTGATTGTTTTATCAGCGAGGAGGCAGGATCCAAGGGCAGGACCGAGGATGCTGCCCCCCTTTCGTCCTACCCCTCCCACTGGGGGTACAAAGCGCCCGCCTCAGCTCGACCAAACCACACACACACCAGACATCAGAAATACCACAATGCCCCCACACACTGGCAAAGGTTTGTTACATTGTTCAAAAAAAATGCTTGCTTTGTTTGTCCTAGAAATGTGTCTGAACAGTGTGTGTCGCTTTCTCTTTGCATTTTAGATGTGGCCCTGGCTGCGGTCCTGGTCCCTGTGCTGGTCATGGTTCTGACTGCTCTCATTGTGATTGTAGTTTGTGCTTGGCAATGGAGGAACAGGTACATTTTCCCTTATTTGCCATCACTTAATAAAATACTGACATTGTGATGAATACAATCAGTCGTCATATTTCTTCCACTTTCCACAGAAAAAAGAGCACTGAAGGAACATATGATCTTCCTCACTGGGATCGGACAGGTACGCATCACTCTACATCACAGGTGTCGAACTCCGGTCCTCGAGGGCCGGTGTCCCTGCATGTTTTAGATATTTCCCTCTTCCAGCACACCTGGACGTCATTACATCACTATCAGGCTTCTGCAGAGCTTGGAGATGAGCTGGTCATTAATTGAACCAGGTGTGCTGGAAGAGGGAAATATCTAAAACATGCAGGGACACCGGCCCTCGAGGACCTGAGTTTGACACCCCTGCTCTACATGAAGACTTCTGTCATCTGTGTGTTGTCAGTTCTGTTAGTAGTGATCGTTTATTTCACTGTGCATTTGCTACAGACTGGTGGAAAAGTATGAAGCAGCTGCTGCCATCCAAGATGGTGGAGGCTGAGGATTCAGTTCGGTACAGCAGCAGCGAAGTGGGCCGGATTACAGGGAGAGGTGCGGTACCCCGACTACATGCTGAACCTGCAGGTACTGTTCACAACTGCCGGTTCACACACAGACAGATACTAAGGGTAGCTGTTATAATGCAGTCATGGCAAAATATTTGACCAGTATAGTATGTGTTGTTGCAGATTCAGTAAGCAGCATTTTTTTGGTTTACAGAAATTCTTGAATAAATGTGATGCTAACATGTTGTTTCAGTCACCGGTTTACAAACAAATGTTAAATCAGGGTTTTTGAAATTATCAGAAAAAGACAGGCCTTTAAAATTGATTGGATTATGAGGTTGTCATTAACTTTGGTCCAATTTTTTTTCTATTTTGGGGAAAAATGTGGATTGAACATGCAGTAACAAAACTACAAATGTAAGGAACATGGGACCAATGACCGCTTATGAAAACTGCAGAATTTTTTGAAGTGCATCATCCTTTTATGTGTGAGCTAATATGATCTTTCTACATTATAACAATGACCTCTAGAAGTAATGAAAATTGTACATAAGTCTTAAAAGGTATTCATGATGATCTAAAAATTGTAAAGTTAATAGGAAAAATATACCTTATTCAAAACCTCCATCTGTTTTAATATATCTTTATTTATTCTAATATAAACGTTCCATTTGGTTTTGGTGACTTATTCAGCATGAATTTTGTGTTCTTTTCAGAATATGCACAGCCGTTGGTCAGTGGAGTAACAACACTGGGTCCACGTTCAACCTTTAAACCAGATGAGGGACCTGACCCAGGATACACAGATCCAGACCTGTACGACGCCCCCATCTCACCAGACTTATACCACGCCTATGCAGAACCTCTACCAGCTTCCGGAGCTGAATACGCCACGCCTATTGTGGTTGACATGGGTTGCCACCCATCAGGGGGCTCCTCTATGAGTCAGCCCTTCAAAGGTGCTGGCCCCGCCTCCATGCTCACAAAGACAGACACCGGCCAGTCAGGGAGGTCGGCATACGATACACCTAAGAATGCCACTGGACAGGTCACGCCTACAGAGGATCTGACCTATCAGGTACCTCAGAGAAGCACTCAGAAGCCGACAGCACAGAGCTGAAGAGCAGCGAGTCTGGATGCACATAGCCTTAATCTGCCCCTCACTGCCAACACGACCCGATGGACAAAGATGAAGGGTTGGAAAAGGAGGATGAGCAGGTCTTGAATGAACTACCTTAGCTTTAGATTCATCTGGAGATGTCTGTATTGTGTAATTGTATATGTGCATGGCCACAATCTGCTTGTGTAGTGCCATTACAGTCCTATCACTGAAACCACAAAGATGAATGTGCTTGTGCCAGCTTGGAAAATAGGAGATGGGAGAGGATGAGAAGGAGAGCTGACTACTAGTCCTTAAAGACATTTGTCCCTGTTCTGTGATTCTTAGTTTTTACATTCTGTGAAACTGTGATTTCCATTATTCTGTTACATAGTGAACCAGGTTCAGCTGAATGCTATATGATTTCCATTCAGTAACGCTGAGGGTTCTTTAAGGAACAGATGACGTGTAAGTAGACCACATCCACAGTACAACTCCCTAGTTTTCCATGGTACGTTCTGTCTTAGTTTTGTTTTTTAAAGCATGACTTGAAATTGTGTATAGTTCTAGTAAATAATTCCATTACTGCAAACCTTTTTAAAAATTCCACATAATTTACAGATATTTATTTTTATTTCACATCCTGCTGATAAGAAGAATCTTAAAACACCCTCCACCGCCCGCAGTGACTACAGATCAAAGAATTGCACTGTTGTAAATGGGAGCACTGTTGTCGCACAGTGAAAACCTGTTGGTGACTGAGATGTTTGTGTGTGAACTTGAAGAGGCTGATGGGGAGGATCAGTCCCATAAGCTCCCTGTGTGAGGAAACACTTTTTTTTTTTTTTTTTTTATAATGTCAAAGACCAAATGCTGCCTTTTCTGTGTTTATGCAATGTTGATTCCCAAGATTCAACTTTGACATTTAGTGCCAACAGTACAGCCAAATAAAGATCAAATCAGTCTTAATGTGAGGAAAAAAAAAGATTTTAACTCTTTACGCATTTGTCCCATAACAAGGTACAAAGAAAGGGATAAATCTGTTTCAGCCAGTAGCTTCATACTAATGCCTTGTGGTGTCTTGAGTTTCCAGTGATTTTCCTGAACATTTTTGATTTTATTTGCGAGTCATGGTGATTTTCCGTAGATGAAAAGGTGCTCGATCTGTTCTGATGTATATGGGTGTGACCTGTTCTGTCTTTGTATCTTTGTGTATTAACATCTGTATGTGTGGTGAGCTGTTTGGATAATTCAGTGGTGTCTGTTTTGTGGACTTGTTACTGGGAAACTTTTAATTGTCTGTAGTGCCAGTGGTTGTTAAATACTGGCAGTTCACAGTAGAGTGCATTCCTCTCCTGTCCATCTGTGGTACTGTGTAGACCAAAAACACTCAGCAGCCGAATGCAGACGGAAGAGAAACACGGAACAAGCTGCTTGATACCTTCACACAGCTGTGCCACAAATCATGCTTTGATTATGCTCAGTAACCAAAGCAGTCTAGATAGGTGACTTTTAGTGCGCCCTGGTCTCCACGGGGTTGTGCTTGTAATGCTTTCACTGACTGTATATAGAGAAATAAAGAGTTTTTAAAAGAATGTTTTATTACAATCCTTAAGCTGTCGCAAAAATGACAAATACACCATGTACATTACATTTACACTGAAAATACAGTAGTAGCACAGTGGTAATGTAAAGGAAAAACAAATCTCAGTCCTTGTTTTTGTAATAAAACATCATCGAACTCTACAATTTTCTTAGTTTTTGTTCTTACAATAGCATGTTTTTTTCCAAAAATGGTCAGGTTATATCTACAAGAATTTCAGACACATTGAGACTCATGTTTTCAAAGTTACAGTAGTGGGAAAAAGTCTTCAGACACTCTTAAAATTGTACACAGTCTTAAATATTATGAAATATTTATGGTGTTTCTAAAGGTGTGGCTGCAACAGACACAAATGCAATGTTTGTTGGTTAAGAAAAAATAAAACCACACAACACGTTGACCTGCGGGTTCTAGATGTGGTAGTTTTTATGCTGTTGTGTATTCGTGCATGCTGTACCGCAGTCACCGCCAAAGCGTTCTGGCAATAGCAATGTGATTGTAAGGCTATTGTATTCCAAAATTATAAAATTAACTAATATCTCCCAAGATATTGGTACTATCAACTTGCCATTTCCACTACTCTCTTCCTTGACTAAAAATACATAAGTATGTCAAACTACAGCAGTCAGCTCTTTACGGATTTGTTGTGAATCCCGAGACACACACACACACACACACACACACACACACACACACACACACACACACACACACACACACACACACACACACAGAGGCCACTTGGCTTTTATAATATAGATTCTTGACAGTTTCAACATGTCATTTCCTGGATGTGTTTCAAGCAGCATAAGTTTACTGAAGCATCTACTTTTCACCTTGATGGAACATGTGTCCCTTCTGCACATGCTCAGAACAGTGAGCATGTGCAGAAGGGAGCATGTGGGTTTGGAGAATGGAACAATACTTAAAAGTGGTTCTTTATTAAATATATCACAAATGCATGGAGTGTCCAAAAACTTTTTCCCCCACTATTCTACCACTTTTAAGCAGTCATTGAACATGAGTGAAATACAGCCTGAACACCTGGATCACTGGATTCAAGTCATTGTAATAATTGAATACATGTGCAAAATGACAAACACCAGAATGTAAAGAAGAGACGGCATAAAGCCTGTCTGTACTGCAACATTAATCTTACATGGGTCATTTAGATGATTTCAAGAGCAATTTCCCTCATGGAAAACTGTAAAACATTGCCTACTATAAAGGTATTGTACAAAATTTTAAAAAATATCAAATATATTTAAATAATTCTCCTTTAGTATCAGCAGTATTTGTGATGGTCTGTCAGCAGCCCAGTGTTTTCACTGATCATCACCTGTTCATTCTCACCTCTTGTTGTTGAGCATCTCTTCATTCATTCATTCCTCCATGTTTTTTCCATTCTTCCCAAACTTCCACCAAACCACAGTGAGCACGATCGCTACGAGTAGGATGAGGCTGCTGGTTACTAGGTACGCAATAGGCAGGAAATGGTTCTGACCTCCGAACCAGGTCAGCGTGGTCAGCACCACTTCCTTTCTGCCCCTGAAATACTGCACGGGGAAGTCTGGAGACGCAGAGGGTCAAGGCTGAAAACGGGGGTTGACAGAGAATGGTCTTTAAATAGTGCCGGTTCTTGTGGTGATGTTTAGTCGATAAGACAAAGAAAACAATCGCACACAATGGGACACAAGTGTAGTCTACCAAAACGGCGCGTCCACGGAAAAAGCATTAGTGACAGTGGAAGGATACTGTAGGAGATCTCGATGCTGTAGTTCCCAGCTGGCAGCCCGTTAACGAAGGGCTCGTTGGCTCGGTTCAGGACGCCGTAGAGCTTCTTGAAGTTGGGGAAGGCCGCCTCCCTCATCCAAATGATTAAGTCGTCGTTAATGAAGCCGTTGTTGGCGGAGTTGAGGGGGTCCAGCTCATACACAGGCTTCTGCCAATACGGGGGCTTCGCTGTCCCTGTGGAACGATCACGGGTCAGAAAGGATGAGGGCGTTCTGCTGGTAAGAAACTGGACTATTGAAATACTGGTCCATCCAGGGTTATTATGGGTAAAGAACTGAAATTTGTTACAGGAAATATACTACAGGAAACAATGCAACATGAGCTAAAAAAAATGAAACAGCCTTATTTTGATTCATAGTAAGAAAAAATAAAAATAAAATAAAACAAAATAAAATAAAATGGCTTTGCACAATACAGGAAAAAAAATAATGTATTCTTTCACTTTACATGTCAAAATGTCTTTTGTAATACATGCTGAACCGACACTGAAACTTACACCTACACTGGAAAACTAAAACAGAATTTAAAAGAAAAACGAAACACAAAAATTAAACGGAAATAAATATCAATGAAGATTTCAAAACTTTCATAAGTGGTCCGAAGGATAAATTAAAATCTACCTTTAAAAACTTCAGCCAGCGTCAGGTTTTCCGTCTTTGGGTTACGGTACTTGACGTTTTTGTCCGTGTACCATGTGATGCCCCGCCGTAGAAGAGGAACCTTTTCAGTTCTACCACCTGACATGTGGTAGGTCAGAGCAAAGGAGTCTGGGAAGAAAAATCAATTTGTCAAGAGGAAAGGTGCTGATGGATGTAATGACTCATTTCACTGGTTAAAAATGTTGCTACTGGGAGAAAAACACCTGATTTTACCTAAACTTTTACCTACATCAGACAGTGATTCCAAATCTGAAATCAGACTTCTCTAATACCTCAGGATTTTGAGTTATACACAAGTCAATAAATAGCTATTAGCAGCATATCACACTAATGCTTTAGTTGCAGATTTGTAAATTCAAGACTTTTAAGACTTTTTAAGACCCTGTGGGAACCCTGATTAACAGATGGGTTACAGAATGTCTCAAAACTAATTTCCTCCATTCGCATCTTCATTTTTTTTTCCCCACTCAGTTTATGTGATGTAAGTGATGAGAGCTGGTGAAGAATTTCATTAAGATATTCCTGAAATGAATGAATGAATATTTTTAGTTTGGTTACATTAAATAAAAAACACACACACACTTAAAAATACATTCAGTTTGTTCCATTTTTAACCAAAAAAGGAAGAAGCTGAAGCCAGAGCCTTATTTCTGCTTCTCCTACTCCCCTCCTTTAAGTTTCTTTATACTAGCGGCAAAAACAAAAGAGAAAGAAAAAAAC
>JAPQRQ010000015.1:16634292-16658032 GCA_037367365.1 Apogon talboti | reverse complement strand
GTAGTAAAGGATAAAAAAATGACAGGACTGTTGAGAAAAACTTCAGTACAGCATAAAGGGGTAAAAATTGTACGTGACACTGGACCTGAGACCCATGTGTAACTGTCACCATCTAATGTCGCGCAGTGACGACATCCTCGTGTTACACACACACACACACACACACACACACACACACACACACACACACACTCTCGAAAAAAACTGTCGCAAATGCAACCAAATTGTTTGCGGTCTGGAGCCCTGCATAAAGTTTTATTTTTCAAAATGTATCACCTCTCTGTAAGTAGCTTTGGTTTACCATCTAACCTGATAGAGTTAATATTAAAAATAAATGAATCACATCAGTTATAATTGCAAGCACTTTCAAACACTTAAACTGAAATTTAAGCACTTTCCAGACCTTGAAAACACAACATTGAAATTCAAGCATTTTCAAGGATTTCAAGCACCCGTTCAAACCCTGTAATAAAATCATAAATAGTTATTATGAGGAGTGAAGGTTACTGCTCTATGCCCAAGTCATCTTCAGTGCATCAAGGCTTCATCGTGAGTATTTTAACTGCCCTCATAATCCTAAAATAAACAGCAGTGTTGGTGGTGGCTAAATGTACAGGCTGTTGGTGATCTCTCTGTAGCTGGTGTGCTAACTGTAATTTCTCTTACTCACAACAGTAGAGTTCTGCTGCCAAGACATACATCAGCCACACAGAATGTGAATTACAGAGTACTGTGCCAACTTCACTCTGGAAACTGGAGGCCAAACAGGACCTCGGGGGAGACACTAAGCAAGCCTCCCCTGACAGGTGGGCATAAAGTGCATATGCTCGACTCAGGGAAAAGGAAGAAGCTCCGGTTCTTTACCTGGTGCCCACTGGCAAAAATGTATGTGCCAAGTGAGGAAGAACACGTGCTTGAAAATATACTTCCTACTTTAAAAGAAAAATACTGTATTAAATTGGAAGCTGAGGGTGTTTCTTTCCTCCCGCTGACAGTTATAGCTACTAACTTACTAATTCTCTTGTTAAATAGAGATCGTTTTCTACAAAAGTGGCAGAAGAAGCAGTCATATTACAGCCAATTCCACAAAGTAGTAACTGTCAACTTGTTTTAGAACTCTGCCTTTTTTTTTTTTTTTGAGTTTGCAAAGAGACATTTCTGAGTCAAGTGCAGCAAGGAAAAATAAGAGTTTTGGTTAATGGGTTGTGCAGTTTTCTGGCTGTTAAAAGGTGTTGAAAACTTCTGACAATGACCATTTCTTTCTAATATTAAATATTTATGCCTTGATAAGCTCTCACTAAAAGGAACACATCATTCACAGTGTAATACTTAAAGCACAAAGACTCTACTTCAGCAGGAAGGTGTAGGTGTGGCTCAGATTTGACCGACTCCAACCAAAAACTGTCATCACATTGTGATTTTAATGTTGCCAAAGTTGAACAACTGACATAAACTCAGCTTAAAAACACAACCCCAGAAACCTTTCGGGTAAAAAAATAAAAGTTCCAACACCGGATGACTAAGTAGTAATTCCCATTTCTTAGGGTCAAAATGTGCAATGTGTCTATTTGCAGCTAAAAATGTTAATGATTAATGTTGAACAAAAGGCTTTAAAACCTGCAGGCTGGTGAAGTTACCACTTGTGAGCATGTGTGGAGCAAATGTTTGATTAGCAGAGAGTGCAAACGGTGAGATTAATTTTTTGGAAGCGTTAATGATTCATTCGGAGGGCAGTCGATGCCCTTTTGCGCAGACAGAGCTAGACAACAGGGATGCAGACATTCAGTCCGAGGTGGTGTTCGAATAAATAAACGACGGCAGCCAGCCACATGTGGAGCTGCCAACCTGCCTGCCAGAGGACGGTCCTCAGAGGGGCGACCCTGGCAACCATTACTGAGGCTGGCTCCGAGCCAGGTTTAGAGGTATTTTCACATGTCTGGCATTGTGTGGGTGTGTGCTTAGACATCAGTATGTGTATGCTTGTCTAGACGGTGTGTACCAAAGTGGACTGAGGCTGACTCATGTCGTGCGTGCCTGTGTGGGAGACCTGAGGTGTTCAGACCCTCTTGACATTAGTCAATTGGAGGCCAGTGGCAAGGAAACAGCAGCACGTGTCTCGGACTGATTGTTCACAGCATTGTCGGACGGGGAGAGAAAAGAAATGTTTGTACACGCTGCAGCCCAAATGAAAACAGACCCTAGGCCACCACAAAAAAATATGTGCCCCGGATGACTGAATTATATTAACTGTACTGCATGTCTTTGCCTTGATCCGTGCCTACCCTGTGCTAACTTACTGCAACAGACTAATGAAGACACTCTACAGTCCAAAACCTCCACCACTTCCTTTTATTTGGCTGTGGCCTATGGACGACAGGCATCTAATAAACCAAAAATCTGATCATCTTGACACAGCACAGTGTATTTCGTTGCGTGCAGTGGGGAGTGGCCATGTAATGTGGCAGGGATTCAAGTTTGTGAATGTGAATCATGCTTTGTGAGTTAAAAAGGGACCTAATAAAAACTCCTCTGTGATTGTTAAGCGCCTCCATCATCCTTTCTTGTCGCTGCTAACAAGAGAAGCAAAGAATCACCCTGAAAGCCAAGACAGCTTCATCTCTCTTCCTGATTGATGCTGAGAGGGTATCGGGAGAAAAAAAACAGGGATGTTAAGAACGTCACACTTTCTTTCCCCACACAGGCCGAGAGAGAAACACTGCGATGCAGACTCCATTATTAAGTAAGATGAAACTCACAAGAACGCATGATCTAAAGGACATTACTGGCCAGAGCCCAGAACAAACTAAAGAGCTTCTTTTTTGTTTGGTCTTTTTCTTCCTTTTTACACATTTTTTTGTGACTCATGTATCCATGTTCATCTTTTTTCAAGACTCAAGGTTACACCAAGGTCTAGGAAACAACAAGCATATGCTACCTGACTGAGGGTTTGTGGAAAAAAAAAATAAGATAAGAAATAAGAAAAGACAGCAGCGGGGTAGAGAGAGACTCACTGCTCCTCAGTTCAGGAACAGACTTTATAATAAGGAGCCATAAAAAGGCTGGAAGAGCCCGCATTGAAAATATTCTACCTTTCTCATTTAGATGGAGAGCTAAAGGGCTTGTTGTAGTGATACATCTAAAGAAACTTAACTAAAAACGAGGGACTAAAAAGGTGTTCCCTGCCACTGTGAAAGCTTGGAATGAAAGCAGCCTTGAAATGCAAAGAGATGACATCATTTTTTTCACTAATATGAACCGTCTTGCTTTCTCCCCAGAAACCAAGTATAACCAGAGAATACTGGCTTAAAAGCAGAGCTTGGCTGATGTTTTTGTGTCTCTGTAACAAACATGCAGACACATGTTCACACAAAGGTCTTGCTCTCACATGGCAAATAATCATGGTCCTTCTTTCTGGAATCCTTTCCTACTTTTTCCCCCCCTGCCTGGCTGACAGTGATTGCTGTAAATGTGCAAAGAAACACTATGAGATGACATGAGTGTAACACCAAGTAATGCCAAGCATGGGCCTATCTCTTTCAGCAACACTAATTATTACGAGATGAGGCTTTCGGACTCCAGAACGTTTATGTAACCTGAAAGATCTGGTTGTTCAGACCCTCACAGTAAGCCAATTAGCTGTTAAATCACAACACATGATGTTGTTTCAGTCCTTGATCAGGAGCCCACATGTCATTTTGTCCTCATGTTCAGCTGCCACCTGATGCAATTTCTCATCCTTCTGTTCCTCTCAGGAATGCATCCCATCAATAAAACCGGCAAAAAAAAAAGCTTTGTGGAATCATTCCGAGCCTCTGAGTCAACCTGACCGCTGCCCTAGAACTAGCATACAGACGGACAGCATGCAAGGCGGAAGAGAGCGCAGACACCGAAGGAAACACCTGTCTCGTGATGACCTTTTGTTTCTGCTCAGCATTCTGGAGGGAGAACTACAGGTACCATTAATTATTTAGATCTCACTAATTCTATCTACTGTTGAATCTTGCTCTTCTAACTTGCATGCAGGTCTTCTGCTGTTAAATTTAATACACTCATCACTTTTTTAAGGCCATTATGCATGGATTTTTCAACCAACTTCTCATCCTGCTTGAGCAGTTGTTTGGTGATAACCTGATGTGAACACAGAACAAAACTGGGTGAAGGCAACCATTTTCTGGTACCTTTTAAATATGGTTTTGTTTTCCCAACCTTCCCATATAACATTAATGTCTTTAGATGCACTGGCCTTCAAATTTACCATTTTCAACCGTGAAATGCGATCCAATCATTTTTGGAGACCAGTCAAAATTCTTTTAGACTCTTGATATTTTCAGATGATTAAATTTTAGACTCTTCGTAGATCTGCAGAAACCCTATACATAAAACACAGTGTAAAACTAACTGCATCTCCATCTACTGCAAGGAGGTTAAAGTATGCTATTGAAATGTTTGTCACATCAGGCCCGGGATGAGGTAATCACAGTGCTGAAATCAGAGAAGATGGATTGTGCTCTACTGGGGGCCCACTATGGTTTCAGCCGACCGGAGAAGGTGCTCCGTGCCCTACAGAGAGACTCCCTTCGGGCTCAGCAGGACCACCGGCAAGACATGTTTGGAAACCCAATTTCTGAGGTACCGTCAGCCAATAATAAGAAACCTGACACCATATGGAGCAGATAATCAAATTTAATGAGGTGAACGCATTACTATCTAACAAATTACACCTGCATCATTGCACAAATGCGTTATTATTGGACTACATGATGTTATTAAAACTACTGGAAATGTTTATGTATCTTTACACAAAAGGAAAGACTGGATCACAGACTCTACTCTCCAGTTTTTAAAAGAACCACTTGCTAAGAAAAATAAATGTCCACTGACAAAATGAATTAATTGCAAGGTCTGTAGATTGTCATGAGAGCAGATGCAACATATGCATTTGGGGTGTGATCCTTGTGTGAGTCCACATTATGTCATTGTTTTTAATAAAATGTGACTGACTTAATGTATGATTTAATGAAATACACATGGGCAAGGAAAATGCCCTTTTCAAGTTTGTTTTTTGTTTTTTTTCCAGTGCTCTTGGGTCTGAAAAGCTCTATAGTTTCTGTTTAAGACAATGGCTGACAACCTGACCGCGGACATTCAGTGAATCATGATGCATTGTTTTGGTAATATGCCATAGAAGTGCACTGTCACATCATCACCTTCCTAAAACAACTGCCTAAGTCATTTTTTGACAAAAATGACCTTTTACCTAAATCATCAAATACTCTAATTCTTAAGTTTTTTGTATTTCCTGAAAAATCGAAAAAAAAGACTTATTTTAGTAAGGTGGCGATATGTTTAAACACATATGGGGAAGGTCCATGGGCTATGTAATAAAAAAAAGGTGCAAGTCACCTTTTCTGTGGGAGTAGAGGTTTAAAAAAAAAAAACAAAAAACATCTGGTCTGGAAGGTTACATAGGCCTATGGGAAAATGTTCATTAGGGTAATTTGAGTGAAATGATCCCATTAAGTTACAACTAGTGTCCAGCAGCAGCCTTCACTTTATAGACGCATTAGCTTTGCATTCAGCTGTTTCAGTAATAGGAGCTTCAATTGCCATCATTTACATATATTCTGCATTCACCCTGGGAAAACCTTCCACAAGTCAATGATTGTGACTACTTCTTCATAACACCCTGCTTTGTTTTCCCTTTGCTCCTCAGCTGAATCGTCTGGTAGAGGCTCAGAAGCGAGCCTCCAAAAGGATGCTGCAGCAACTTCTGGAAGTGGCCCACACTCACAGTGGCATCCTAAGCAGACTGGAGGAGCAAGAGAAGAGCCACAGGGGCCTAATCCACAAGAGTAATTATCTCACCAACCTACTGGAGCAAGACAGACAGAGGTTGGTGCACCAACCCTTAGAGATCCATATGGATTCTCAAGCAAAGACCGCATTGATTTTCTTATAGCTCCTGCTAAACTGGCTGCCCTGCGTTAAAGTGAGAGTGGTAGAAATACCCATGCCTCTAACAATCCCTCCTGATGTAAAAGAGATGAGGATTTATAGCTAGCGTAGAAGAGGCTAAGGGATTAAAGTATTTCAGCACACTGGAGCAAGCCAGATCTGAGCTTTGTGATGTACACTTGTGCAGGCTTAGATTCTTTTAGTCTATGTTGGTCTGTAATGCTCTTCATGGCTGAGCGAGAGAGCAAAGGCACTGTTGGCTGCTGCGCTTCTACCAGACAGTGTATGTGACCTCAAGACTGTACTTAAGAGTTACTCCACTCAGACACAGTCCATTACATCCTGGACTTGGTGAGGCCTTGTGGGCAGCCTGGCTCTGTTCACTCTCCCTTGTAAACACATAAACATGCACTCACATGCAATTATATGTATAGCCTAAATTGCACCCTACTGTCCAATTCAACAATACCGCACGGCACAGCATGAAGCCTTCATCTAAACTAAGTAAATGGGCTGAGGGTTTGTTGGTGGGGAGACGAATTCCTTTCCAAAAACGAGAGCACATTTAGATGTGGCCTATGTGTATAGCTAGGTCTAACATGAAGGTGGTCACTGGTTCTCCAGTGCTATTTGAGGCCCACAACAGCACTGTTGTACTGACTGCCCTGGATGTCTCGGCTCATGTACCATCAGAGTCCGCTCTGTAATCTAGCCGTATAGAGACTGGACCCACACTGGGCTCACAGCCTTGGGAGGAGACTAGTTGTCTGCATTGGTGTGCCAAGGCATAAACGTTTTACTGATCCACCGAAGGCGCACACACAATTAAAGACCAAAAATAGTCAATGCCAGTAAAGTGATGAAGTTTACTAGAATCTTGTCTATTCTAATACAATGTGGAGACCCTAAACATGCTCATATTAAGTCTTTCAGGTTCATCTAGGGCTAATGATGATTAATACCTAAGTAGACAGCATGTCTGTGGTGCGGTGTAAACCCTGTGTGGCTCACACATTCCTGAATGCTTGAACACACAAGATTTCCACCCCCCCGTACTCTAAAATTTCTCTGTGTCTAAAATCTCATACTTGAATCTATTAGAGAAATTAAAGCATCCACTGAAGCCATGAGGGTCTGAGAACAGTGCTGCCATGTTAGGGTCAGATTTGCTGGGGATCAACAGGTGTCTATTTGTTGCATAAAGACCAAAATGTGTGCAGGCTGTACTTCCCTTTGGGTGTCACTGAGGCTTAAAGCAGAGAAAGCAGCTCTAGAGCCTAGTAATATTCTGTGGGTGAATGTGAGCACGTATAATCTCAGACTAAAAAAAATACACTGATAATACAGATATTATGGAAATTTATTTATGTATACTTACCATTTCAGAACTAAAAAAACCCCCAAATGTTAAAGACAGTTAACTTAATTTGTAGGTTAAAATTTCACAGCACACACTAATAACCAAGCTGTCACAATTCCAAAATTTTAGTTGATGTTTAGGGACTGTCATACAATAAAATACTAAATTACTTTCTATATTTCCACCTAAATCCATGATACGAATGAATACTGAATGAATACTGAATCCTGAAACACAGTTGATTATTAGGGCACCTTCAGATTGTTTGTTTAGCATTAAACAATGGCACAAGAGGCGGGTGCAACTAAAACAATAAGAGTGTCAGTTAAACCTCAAATGAAGGAAAACAATGTTGAAAATATTAATAGAAACATTACATCTTATCTGTTTTGGCAATGACCGGATAATTTTGTAATAACTGTGACAAGCCTATAAATAATGCCCCTAAGTTTACATCCTGCACATATATTGAGTTTAATAGTAAAACATTCATTATATATGGTAGATAGTTTTTTTTTTGTGATGTGTATAATTGAGATGTGGCCCACTTACAACAGGAAACCATTTACTTCTTAAAATTCAAAACTAATCAACTTTGCAGATGCACAATCAACCAACAACTTTTATAGGATATTTTAAAGAGACTTAAAGCATCTTGACAAGACTGTGTATTCACTTTCATTGCTTTCCCAAATGCACTCCAGCTTCTTTCAGCTTGGCACAAACACATTTGAGCTGAGTCAATGCTCACATTTATCCACAGGGTAAACAACACAAGGCACATGGCGATATGCCTGTCCCTTTCATCTCCTTCTCCATCCTGTCCTTCTTACATCTCGCTCTGCAGTAGCCTAAATATTTAACTGAAAAAAAAAAAAAAAAATCCACTGCTGCTCCAAACCTTCTTGAAACTATCCCTTCTTCGTTTCCCTCCCCAGTTTTTTTTCAACAAGTAAATTCTGAGCCAAGAAGGCCACTCAACATGGTTTAAAATCAGCACCCCTTCCTCATTCTATCTCCACAAGGTGCCATGTGCAGAGCAGATGACCTGTTTTAGTTGTGAACTATACGGTAAATTCCAGTCACGGCATATAATCACTTGCCATACTATGATTCCCATTGCGTGTCAAAGGCTGATTACATCTGCACATCACAATGCAGCAATCTGGTTGTTCCAACCTCAGCTATCAGGACATGCTCTAAGTCTGTGTGTGTTTCCTATGGCCTATCACTAGGCTGACAGCATCTCAGCTTTAACCGCACACACATGTTCAACACAAAAAAGGCACCCATGCTCTCATCCGTCCACTTGAGTTTTGAATCACAAACACTTCACAGGCTCCATCCTTCACCCACAAACCACTTTTAAACTCTGTCATGTTTTCACTCCTCAACTGATGTGGCCTTCTCATCAATACATCATCAATACATGCTTCAGATGTAGAGAAGAGGAATGCTGATCTAAAAGAAAAAAAAAAAACAGTCAATGAGGAAAAAAGCTCCTTTGGTTGGTTAAACATTGTGGAGAAACATTTTGTAGTCTCTGCTCAAAAGGAAAAGGACAAAGTAAACTTGGCTTTACCATAGCGGAAACCCACAGCTGTTCTGTCCGTCCCTCGCACTCAAACACATCCACCATCTGCCCGCTCAGCCAATAATGTGTCAGGAGAAGATGTGCATAAATTACCATAGGAGTCTGGAAGTGCTTCACTTGAGAGCAGAACTGCTGTTACGATTGCAAGCTGTTGGGCCCATTTATTAAGTACACTGAGAGTATGAGGTCAGTTTAGTCACTCATAAGTTTTATTAAACATGCTGATAAATGAAGAGGAGCAGGACAGACTGTCTGAGCAGCTGCTTTCCTTTTTGCATAATCTGTATGCATTTCCAATGACCCCACAGATCAGGAGGATTTGTGCAAGACAGCAGCTTAAAAAACTCAATACTTTCAAATTATACCCCTCAATGAAAATGGGACCTATGACAGCAGAGAGGAGGGTGCTCCTCTCGCATACGGGCCATATTACATATCGGCAGTGTTTGAGGGTTTTCCTGGAAAAGCCTCTGAGGGTCGGATCATGCTTGTAATTGAGAACAAGCAATGCAGATGCCAGCCTCTCCTCCAAGGGAAACAGGACCTTATGAACTTGGGTTAGGGAGTTGGTTTGTGGAGAGAAATTGTGAAAAAAAAAAGAAAAAAAAAAAAGAGGATTGCTCTCTCACATTCCTCAAAAAGAGATCGAACAAACATTGCGACGAACCCATTCCTTACAAAAGGCTTAGGCAGTATAATCAAGCAGTCATTATATCCCTCCTCTGACACAATCCTCATTTATTTTGGGACCTACAGTTGGTAATCAATGAACAAGCGCTAAGGGTTCACCACATGATCAATTTCCCAGTGTTTACAGTGTGCTATTAATAAAATAGTCCTCATCATGATTTGTGAGTTAATCTCTCAGCATAGGAATTTACACAGCCAGTAATATATTCTGGTCTGTACATGAATGCAAGTTGTCCACCTCTATTGGACAAACTCAGAGCGTACCAGATAGTTAAATACTTTTTAACGATATGGCTCATTTGCAGTGGAGAGAATAGCATAAGTGTAAAAAAAAATGACGTTTTCAGTGAAGCTGTTGACCTGTTTTTTTTTACACAAAGTGTTACATGACAAATGGTTCTAGTTTAAATGTGAACTACTTGGGAGGAAAAAAAAAAAAATCACCACAGGTATATTTCCCAGTAAAAGCCAGACTTGGAGCCAAAATGCAAGTCACTACTCCCACAGGAAACATGCATCAGACAGACCTATGTGCTTGTTTTTCTCCTGTACCACTGACAGTAATGGGATCTACTAAGCTAAAACACTAAATCTTATTTCTTTTTCCCATTATCATTTTTGTCAGATGCCGTTTTCTCAGACAGATGAGACTGGCAGTGAAAGGATGAGAGGATGATCTCTTGCCATCTCTGCGTCACTGAGCACATAGATTTAACTTTAGTAACTCCACAAAGAACAATAGGAAGAAAGGTAAAAACTGCAGTCGCAATTAAAATAATGCAAAACCTAACTAAAAACAAGAATCTAGAGCGAGAAACAAAATGACAGAGAAAGACAGAGATAGAAAAAGGGTGTGGGGAAGAAAGAGAGAAAGAACAAGAGAGACATATGGATGTAATTGAAGGCCGATGAACTGATGATGTCATCTCAGTCAGGTTATCAGGCCCCAGGCGCAGCCGCTGCAGCACACAAAACATTTCTGTCCTCTTAAAACAACTGAGAGCACCGCATACATAACACATAATGCAACTCCTATGCTTCAGGATGAGATACGGTTTCTGGAACATGCCAGGTAAGGCCTCATACTTATGGTTAACATGTCTGCTTGGGGGTAATCCTGCAAACTGACAGCGAATGAGAATGAATTGTGATTAAAGGGTTAGTTCAAGCTCTACACACACACACACACCCTCTCACACTCTCTCTCTCTATCACACACACACACACACACACACACACACACACACACACACACACACACACACACTCTTTCTGTCCTTCCCATTAGCCTCTTTGGCATGGCTACACAATGACCTCATCTGGAATGGGCTGAACTCCAGTAAAAAAAACACAATCACACACTCGGGCGCGTGCAAACACACACACACACAGCTTAAGAGACTGTACAGTTCCATATAAGGACTTACTGATGATGTAATGGGCGCCACTGACTGCGAGTGAGACTCAGTGTGCAGAGTACTTCTCATAACGTTTAGTTTTCCACATGGAATGTCCACATCACTGGGATCACTGGGAAGGGAGAGGTGAAAAACTAGAGACAATTTACTCTCTGAGGATTTTAAAGTACAGAGGCCGACGGGACGGCACAGGTAAGAACAATCAAAAGACCCATGAAAAGCTGAAAGATACAATATGCATGAAAAACACGTTCACTAAAAAGTGCTTTGCAAATGTAAGAAGGGCTGTTGCGACAAACGGGGCAACGCTGCATGGGTTAGATGGGAGAGTATTTTACAAAACCAAAATGGTAACAAATAAAGTGCATTCAAAAAGATGTTCTCTCATTAAAGCTTAATGTCAAACTTTTATTTGCAAAGCTTGATGTATGTTCAGATCATCCCTATATGCAGTTTTGCTTCTTAAAAGAACATTACCAACAAACAAGTGATGCCTCAGATGCATTAGATGAGGGCTGTCTTATAGTGTGAAACTGTTAACAAATAAAGTCAGCTTCAAAAAGGCATTTTGTGTTTATTATAGCCAAAGTTTTCATGCGCAAAAGTTAAGACATTTTTAAAGTATCACTATTTGCAATTTGTTGCTTTTTAAAAGAACATTACTGACAAACAAAGCACTGAAGAGATAGATTAGATGACAGAGCTACACATAAAGCGCATTTCAAAAGGATACTATGTGTTCTTTACAGTGTAATCTTTGTTCAGATGCAAAATGTTGGGCAATTCAAAATTAAATATATGCATGTCTTTGCATTTTAAAACATTGCTAACAAGACACAGCAGATCATAATAAAACTTTTCAATTCAATAATATGGCCTATTAATATGTCACTTTCCAAGCAGTTTAGCAAACCATTATCAACTAATATACACTCCCACGACTACTGTAGGTGTTCTTAGAGCATGCGGGCACAGAACGCTCTGAATGCATAGGCCGTACAAAATAAATGACAATGTAATTACATTTCGACACATCTGTTCACTTAAAAATATTTCTAAGAACATTAGGTCTCATGATACAAGCTACTGAATATGGCAAAAAGCTTCAAGAATATTGCAAACAAGCATATATTAAAAAAAAAAAAAAAAAGAGTATGCATCCATGTACTGTGGCCAAAAGAACAAACACCAAACTATCGGCACTCTTGATGGTTTAAAAAAAATGTTATAGTATTAGAGTTTGCATGCAATTACACATGATGCACAGTCTGCATTAAATGCCTACATATCTCTGGTATGTATCTAGGGAAAGGTGAGGAATGACAGCACTTAGTAAATCTAGTCAGTCTGTAATTACTTATGAAACAGGGGGAATTCCTGCCTCTCAAAGCTGGAAATGGGGTGGCGCTGAAGGTGCACAGGAGGAGGGTGATCGGGTACAGTGTTGAGGGTACTCAAGGGTAGAGGAACTTCTTAATTAACAAACACTCCCTGCCAAGGGACCATATGCTGTGCTAGTCATAACATCCTACAGAAAGCATGCTGCCTAGAGAGAAGTTAGGAAGAACAAGAAAATACACTAACATATCCGCAAGACATGTCTTATGGTTCACAGGTAGGTGGGCACACAAATGAGACGTTTAAACACTCATGCAGATTTGGAAACTAACAATGGTCACAGTTCCTACACAACATGCAGAGAGGAGGAAGCTGTGATTTAAAATGTCCCCGTGTTTCATGACCGAAAATAATTGCTCACTTTGGAAATACACAACTTAGGATATGGTTTGTGCTTAAAATCTGTTTCATCGTTTTTCTCTACAGACTTAAACTCCTGATTGTTAAGGAGAAAGAATACCACGAATTAAAGGAGGAGAAGAGTGAAAGAGAAGCATCTGCTCTAAAAGAGGAGCTAGCCAAGCTGAAGGCGTTCGCACTGCTGGTTGTAAGGGAGCAACAATGCTTGAGTGAGCTGCTCGGGGAACAGAGGGATCGTGTCACAGAACTAACCGCCTTCACTGACCACATCAAGCTGGAGGTCAGCGCTGCTTACCTCAGAGCAAAAGAGGAGGAGGAGCGCAAATCCTTACAGGCGGAGGTGGAGCACCCCAACCAAGTTTCCATCTTCCACAAAAGCCACAAAGCCATGACAGCTAAACTAAATGTTGAGGGTACTCAGAATCAAAAGCTCCGAGAGCAGCTAGTGTTTCTCAGACATCGGTCAGATGATCTGGGGGGGAAAGGGCCAGTTTTGAGGAAGACAGATATTAGCTGTAGGGAGCGGAATGACAAAGAGCAAGGAACAGGAGGCCCTAGCTTGCTGTCAGAAGTGGAGGTATTGAGGAGGAGGGTGGTTGAAATGGAGGGCAAGGATGAGGAGCTGATACGTATGGGTGACCAGTGTCGAGATCTGGACCGCAGATTATCAAAGGAGGCTCTCCACTGCAGTAGCCTGAAAGCTGAGGTGGACAAGTTAAATGGAAGAATCAATGAATTGGATAGGATAGAGGAGGCTTTAAGAAGGAGCAAACAGGAATGTGGTTCTCTGAAAGGCAGTTTAGAGCGAGAGAGAGAGGTTAGCAAGACACTATCTGGTGAGTTAGACAATTTGAGGACGCGGCTGAGAGAGCTGGAGGCTTCGGAAGGCCGACTGGAGAAGAGTGAGGCTGTGATTAAACATGACCTTGCCCAACTCAGGTCACTGACTGTTGCATTGGTGGAGGACAGAAAGACTATGGCTGATAGACTCAGACAGGCTGAGGAAAAACTTAGCAGGAAGGATGGCAAAAAAAATGAGCAAAGCAATTTGGCAACTATGACAGAGAGACTTAAAGAGGAGAGGCAACAGGCAGCAAAGGCTAAGGCAGATTTAGAGGAGAGGATTAAAGGCATAGCTAAGGAGAAGGATGAGCTCCAAGCGAGACTAAAGACAGAAGAGGAGAGGAATAGTGAGTTAGAGGGTAAAATAACCATACTGAAGAGAAGGTTACAGGTCTTGGAAAACAAGAAAGAAAAAGAAGAGAAAAGAGAAAGTGTTAGGTACAGTTCTATTCCAATCAACACTAAATATCACCGTCAAACAGAGGATAACAAAGTCAATGAACTGAGCCAGGAAGTAGATAGGTTACGAAAGATACTCCGGGACAAGGAAGCATTAGAGGGAGAACTGATGAAAGTGGAAGAGGACTTTGAGTCTCTTGAAAGGCAGTTTAAGGAAGAACAGAGCAGGTCTGAGGCTCTTACTGAGGAGCTGGAAGTGGCAAAAAGGGAGCTTTCCAGGTACCAGCAGGCAGAGAAACAGGAGGTCAACCAGGAACACCTCCTGCTCTGCCGCCTCCAACGGGAGCAGGTTAAGTCCAGACTCTTGAGCAGAGAAGTGGAAACCCTGAAAGAAAAACTGCAGAAGCTGCTTGGGACAGAGGAATCCATCTGCAAAGTTCAGACAGATCACTCCACACTTCAGAGAAAACTATCACAGCAAGAGGCCAGGAACAGAGAACTGGCAAGAGAGATGAATGAACTGACCAGTGAGCTGGACAGGCATAAGAAAATTAAAAAACTGACATCCGTCACAAATAGAGCAGAGCTCGACCAGACCAGCAGAGAGGTACAAACAGAGCCAGCGGATAGTCTGCCTAATGACTTCAACTGCAAAGCGACTTTAATGCATACCCAGAATCTTGATAATGATGAAGACGACCCAAACCAAAATGCAGAAGTTGACAGCTCGACTATCATCCACAACCTCAACAGCTTGAACAGTGCAAATAACAACATTAGTGTCTACAGCAGCCACGGAGCCAACGGCATAGACACGCAACCTGTTAATAGAGAGGTGATGATGTTAACACACACACCAGGTCAGCCGCTGCACATCAAAGTAACCCCACATCATATACTCAACACCGCTACACTAGAGATCAGCAGCCCCACTGCAGATTCAGCAACATCTTACACCAGCACAGCAGTCATCCCAACGAGTGGAGCTCCACCAAAGCAGAGAATTACCATCATTCAGAACTCAGCCCTGTCTACAATCAATACCAGGAGCCCCCCTTCAAGCCCGGACCGCAGTCTCTCGTCCCTTAATGGATCACCCATCGCTCGGGTGCTAAGTCCAGCTTCGTCACGCTGTGTGACTCCAGATCACAACAGCTCCCCCATACAGATTGTAACAGTCAGGACCTGTTCACCAGAGCCATCAGAGGTCGCAAATCAGACTGGATTCTCCAAAACTCTAGAGCGGCAGTGCAGCTGGAAACATGAGAGGTCCAACAGCATTGATAAAAGTCCAAGTGTAACCACCACCGCAGAGGATAATAAGATACATATCCATCTGGGGAGCCCGTATATCCAGTCTCTGAATGGTGTAAGCCACAGCATCTCTCATCCTGTTGGGCCATACTATCTCCGACATGAACAAAGGACTCAAGTACTTGCCAATGGCTGTCATGTAAAAGGTGTTGGCAAGATTACTAGCAGCATCACTATATCCCCTGCTACCTCTCCAGCAACACATTCCTCAAATATTACAGTAAGTGGACTTTGCGACTAGGGGAAAATATATCTTCCGTATCCCTGTATGTTCAAAGTCACATTTCCTAAATAGTTGAGTAAAGCAATGTACTTCCTCTGACAAGAAAACAATGTTTTGTATTTGGTAACAACACTTTGTAGTGTCTGTTCTACAAGACCCTTTGTACAGTATTTTTGATCTTTTCAGTGTGATTATAGACGTACTGACTTAACCTCATATCACCTGTATGTTGTGTGCCTATAAAAGCTAAATAAGAGATCCTGACTATTACACTTGTACTTTTTGATCATTTCTGTTTCATTGTTATTGTTCTGTTCATTAAAAACTGGTTATGTTGCTTTTTTTATTCATTCAATCTTTTTTATTTATTCATGTTGAAAAGAGTTGACATTGATAAAGATACAGGTTTTAGCAAATACAGTGATCTTAAAATTCATCATGCCCAGCTCTTTGCTGAATACCTACAACAGCACATTTTTTGCAAGTCCCATATTTGAACACAAACTGAAGAAAGGTAATTACTGAACAGACCAAAGTTTTTTCGGAGCTGGGCTAAACTCAAAATTTGCTCCATCTAACATCCCAACAAAATTTATGTGTGAGAATATTAAGGCTTGAATTAATATGCACCGGATAACTCCTCATTTAACTTTCATTTTGGGCATTTTTATCTTGATTAAAAATAGGAAGATTTAGTGTAGAGACAAGGGGCCCAGAGATGCAGAGTATTATGCATCAAATGTCACTCACACTGGGAGATGAAGAAGAGAAGTTGCATAATCACTATGTGGGCCGCAGTATGAGTGCAACTTATAAAAGCAGCTTGTAATTCTCAGTCTTACATATGAACAAGTAATAATATAAAATGTGTTAAATCACTCCTAATAATTCATTGATTAACTTATAGTTGCTTTACAAGATTTGTGACTGAAACACGTACTGGTTTCCTAGTTGGTATGTCAGTAGAATGAGGGCCTTTTAAATGGAAATCCAATATAGAAAAATTAATTGAGTTTTTAGTTGTACTAGCTGGTCAAAGTAAGAAGTACTGCACTAAAAAAATGAGCTTTATTTCAAAACTTTATTTTAAACCTTCCAAGAAACTTGGGAGAAAACTGTCATCTGAGGCAAAGTAACATCTGAAAAAACTACAATATGAGAGTTGTCTGTCAAAAAACAGAATAAGTAGCAACTGTCAAGCTTTTAAATAGCTTCACACTGTTAAGTGGTGTGGAAAATATAATACATTTGGCTCGTAAATAGCTTTTTTTGTTGTTGTGACCTGTGAGGAGATAAATCTACATCTACAAGCTCCGGTGTTGGAAGAGCCTGGAAAGGAGAGCAGACATAACAGGTGACTGCATCTTGACAACCATGGAGAAACATTTAGCACACATCACTGGTTGGAAAGGTGCAAACCACATTAGACATCTGTTGACAGTTTGAGGGAGAGTTTAACACGCTCTCATAAAAATCTTGTCATTAGTGTGAGCCTTTAGCAAAAAGACAGATCACTATACAAGTCACACTCCTTTCATGAATCTCCTCTTCATTCTTAATACTTCAAAGTCAATCCCATGCTCATTCTAACAGACTTCAACCCGGCTTTGTTGTCTCGTCAGTTTTCAGTCAGCCTCACAGCCTTTTCTGTCAGCTGTTTATGTGATACAGGCGTGAACAAGGATGAGGTAACTGAAAACAGCGCAATGTGGTACAGGAAACAGCTGAAAAATGTCTATGAATACAAATATGTACATTGATCTACACTACCAGTCAAGTTTGGACAAACCTGGTTTTTCTTTATTTTCATATTTACATTGTAGATTCTCACTGAAGGCATCAAAACTATGAATGACCACATACGGAATTATGTAGTTAAAAAAGTGTGACATAACTCAAAACATGTTTTATATTTTAGATTCTTCAAAATAGCCCCCCCTTTGCTTTGGCACTGCTTTGCACATTGTTGGCATTTTAAGGTTAAAATCTTAAAATGGTGCAATAAATGCATGGCATAGAACTGAACCACCCATGCCTACCTGTGCAGTAAATAGTCATCACCTGCTACTACTCTGCAGAGGTCTCACCTCTCAAGGATTTCCATGCACAAAGGACATAACAAAAACAGAAACAGCAACCAATGTCTCAGTGCAGGACAAAGAAAAGGGACATCACTGATCTAAGAGCGCCAACAGGCCCAATACTACAACATGCACTGAAGCCTGACATAAAATTCAACAAACAAATGAAAATGATTTGCACATCATGTAAGCTTATTGGCATTTTCATGCAGATATCTTGTTATTTTCAAGAAGACATTTAAAACAATAAAACTGAAACATTTATTAACTGCAACTTCTACTGATCTACTCTAAAAAACCATATATTAATTCCGTAATCTGAAAATTTGGTGCATGGAGGAACTGGAACAAACATATGGTGCAATTATGTGATCCATTATCTTAAAGGATGCAAAAGCTAAAACTAACAGATGCTGGAATAGAAGCCAACCCAAACATTATTTGAATTTTTTCCCCATTTCATGCCAAAGAGTTTCTTAAAATCATGTGAAAAAAAACTTACTGAGTTCACAGGGCCTTCCAGAATACTGAAGTGCTACTCCAAAATACTTTTTATGAATCATTTCAGTTTGGCCCCCTTAGCTAATTTTCATCATTAGTATACACATTCTATGCCTGAACAGTTGCCGTTTTTCCACTGGATTGAGTTAAAATTTGTGCTGAAGTATAATTTCAACCATGTATTCATGTAAATAGTTGCTGCTGGAATCTAATTATTAAACCGTGTTTGCCTGAACAAATAATCTTTAATGTTCAAAATTTTATATTTCCACTATTTTTTAACCCCTCCTTGACAGTTTCTTATGAATAAGTTAGATGGGCTTTACAGACTTCAGCATTCTTAACTTAAAAGTGCTTGGAGTTTTAGGATTCTACAAAGTATTATGAACATGATATAAATCCAGTTTAAGAACATCCAAGACAAGACAAGGGAGGTTCTTGGTGAGTTGGTACATCATTAGACTCTCTTACAAGTAGGCACAAGAGTTAATGTTTAGGCAGGTGAACATGGCTAAAGGGTGATACCTCTTTACTTTCAACCCATATTCACACCAGTACTGCATCAATTGGCATCTGATTGATTACTGTTTGTTCATGTTGAAGAACGAAAGGGAGGACAAGGAACAAAATACATGCAATTTATTTACACTTTGCATCTGAATGCAACTAGATGTCAACACACACCATCATCCATTAACAGTCCTTGAAGTACATTACTGCCCTCTATTGATATGCATAATGCGTAAAAAGAAATAGACGCAGTTAGTCTCCAATAATCAACTATTTCTATATGTATCGTAGTGTTGTTTCTTCAGACAGTCATGAGATGAGACAGTTTAACTCTTATGTTACATATAAAATACAGGTATTGTTGTAAAAACGCAACGTTACAGTTATTGTTTACATTTTCACAGATACATCAAACCCACGTGTTAATGTAACTTGTTAGTTACTGAAGCTAACGATAGCTTCCCCACTCACAGTGATGATCTGTAATTTACTCTTGTCCATACATCGCCTGACACCGATAATTTACATGAATGATATACAGTTGCCACACCATTTCGCACGCATTATAGCCGTTTACGTAAAGTATGCTCTTTAAAGTTTACAGAAACTCACTGGTTGACTAGCTAACAGTTAGCAACATTTAGTAACAACAGGCATGTCTCGCGATAGTTGCACGCTAAACGTTTAGAAGTCGTGCACGAGAAAACACAAGAACGTCTTAAACCACGAGGCTCAAAGCACCCCAAAATAAAAGTCCAGCAGAACAGTAAGATACCTGAATTCTCCTCATGATTCCACCACTCGTCACCCAAGTCGTCTCCCATTTTCCGTAGCCGGTCTGTCCAATCCAAATGTACCGTTGGAACAACGTGGGAGGGGTGTGTTCACGAGCACCAGGTTTACAGCGTACTGAGCATGTTTATAATGGACTGTACTACATCCATGTCGGACAGTACGCGGCTTATAACAGACAGTTTATGATGCCAAAAAGGCAACATAAAGCCCAGATGAAAACAAATATATTGCAGCAACACCTAATGGACAGTTTTCTGGTAACTGTAGGTAATATGGAGCAACTTTACGTAGATTATGAAGATCCCATACAATTGTGAAGATTACATCAACTTCTAGAGTCCGTTATAGATCACTGCTATATTTCTATAAAGGAAACTCTTGGTTCTTGGCTTGACTCTGATAATATATTCAGATAAAATGGAATAAAGCAGATTGCCATGTTAGTCTCTTTAATTATTGCCAGTCACAGGAACAGAAAGTATTAGGTCACTGTTTTTTTTTTCTTCAGTGTCCCATTTTCATTGAAATGACAGCAACAGTACAAATCCCCCCAAAAGACCAAACTTTCTGAAATACCTGAAGTCAAACAACAACAAAAAAACACCACATTTTTTTCCTCTCATACGCTATACAATAATGAAAATACATACCCTTTAATGTACAATGAATACAGACACAATCTGAATAGATAATTGAAAGAGATATACATCAATCAGCCATAACATTATGACTACTGAGAGGAGAAGGAGAAATAATATTGATTATTTCATTAAAATGGTATCATCTTGGTCCTGATACCACAGCACACCTTCAGAGGTCTGGTGGAGTCTAGGCCTCAGGCCAGAGCTGTTTTTGTAGAAAAAAGGGTGACCTGTGCAATATTAAACAGATGTTAATAATGTTCTGCTCCCATAGATGCTCGATTGGTTGAGATTTGGCTGTTCTTTTAGACCATTTTTGGTAGGTAGGAACCACTTTACATTGGTTAAGAACAACAAGCTCTGGAGATGCTCTGACCTGAATGTAATGAGATAATCAAAATTGCCATTGGTCATAATATTGTATTTATTGATTTGCCTGTAATTTAAACATAAGCAAAATAATCATTTCAGATGTAATTTACAAGTACTAGAAGCTAGAAACTGTTATTTTCTCAGAAAAGCAAGTGAAGTTAGTTTTCCAGGTTAAAGTTTTCCAGGTTAGTTTTTAAGGCATAAATAACTAAATAATAAAACAACCGGTCACAAAACAGCAAAACATAACCAGATAGAGTACCTACAAAAACACATACAGACAGAAAGTGAGTCCAGTGCAGCCTCCGAGTGAGTACAATCAATGACTTTTTATCCCGTGCACACATTTATACAGATTTGTCCTCTGTTCTGTTTGCACTCTTCTTTTGTGCACAGCTAAGGGGCTCCTGTTAATACAACACTTTTTGCTACAAGGGAGCTTTTCATCTTATTTGTGGTGTTGCTGTCTGGATCAGTCTTAAGCCCAACTGTGTTTCCCCACTCTCTTTGATGTGGAAATAATGAGGACATGTTTTAGGGGAGAACTATTTATATTTGAGATCATTTTGATCTGTACTCATCTGTGCCATCAAGTAAGCAAAAGTCACAATTTGCTTTTGTGACACAGTTATTTTGAGATTGCCCGCCACATTGTTGTCACTGTAAAATTGATCTATCAAACCTGTAGTCTCAAAATAGCGATCTCTTGGTTTATATGATAATTTGTGTCATCTCCTGACACGACCCTCCTTCCTCTGCTCACAGTATTGGCTATTACACATTACATACTTTCCAAGAGATAAACAATGGATAAAGGCATATCACATTACGTCCTTTATTTGTTCTCTGTGACATGCAATTAAATGCCAGAGAAGACCTTCATAAGTTATATTTATGCGACCCAGTCTACAAATGACATTTTCAATTATAGAAAAAAGTCCCAGTAATTATATCAGGTGATGTTTCAATAGAGGATGAGACCCGCAGCCTAATGTTCTCCTGAATGGTTCTACACATTAAAAAAAACCCCACTTCTTTAACACAACAACTGTCATTATAGTCTGCAGGCAGGGTGATCTTTTTTTCTGACACAGAAGAAAGGAAAGAGAGGAAAAAGGAGGAGGAGGAGGAGGGCTGGTTTGGAATAGTGCCCTCTTTTCTGCAGCTGTAGCGGAGAGGAGGGACAGGTCCTCTGGGAGTAATTGCATGTTTTTTTATATTTCTGTCGAAATAACACGTTTCTGGCTGGTCGATGCTATGAGATGTTTGATTAGAGCTTTGCTACAAAAAAAGAACAGACTGATTACTAGGGGAATTATAAAGGGTTCAGAATGGTTCTGCTGTGTAACCCTTAAAATGGGAGAAGAAAAACAAATCAAGAAAGAGAAAGGAAGGATTGCACTGAGGTCTGCCAACATTCGGCAGGACAATGGACTCTAAATGGCAGCTTTGTATGTAATTAAGCTTCATTCCTGTAAAACACAGGCTTCTTCCTCACTTGTCATTCTCTCTATTCATCGTTTGGCTGTATTTTCACTAGGCAATATGCTGCACAAAAGCACAATCCTTTTTTTCTGCGCCCCAGGGGACTTGTGAAAGTTTAAATCTGGTTTTGCTGTATAATCAGCCAACCTGTATGTAAAAGAGAAATGTGAATTTTCAAAAAGGTAAAGTGCATTAGGACAGTTCTAAGTCTCAGGGTCAGAGCAGCCAGGGGTTTACAAGCATAAAAGAGGTGTTAAAAATAGGATGAAGATTGCTTTCAAGGGCACTTGTGACTAAGAATTCATGGCAGATGATCATGGTGGTTTGCATTTACATTTGAATACATTCAAGCAACACTATGGAGTTTTTCAGCCTTCAAACTATATTTTCAAGGTAATTTTGGTGGTACAACAACTCACAATAGGTTCAATTTCGCTCCAGAGTGTCTGTATCTCTTGCACCGGCACTCTGCAACTTGTGGTTTCGGGTTGTAACCCCTACACAAAAAGAACTACAAAATTTGACTGCTTTACGGCATGCATCACATGCCCCCTCCACCTTCAAAGGACGAGGCAGGTAAACTAAGTTACGAGTGAAGGAAAGCTACAAATAGGCTAACGGTCATGGCTGAACAAGCAAGAAAGGCAAAGAGGGTAAGGGTGTTGTCCGAAGAGACAAAGAAAAGGAAGTGTGAGAGTGATAAACTAAGAGGTGGGACTTGGGTGAATATTGGCCCAGCTTTCACTGACTGCCATGAGCTGAAAGAGGATGAGGATGCCCCACCCATGGAGACCTGGGACTGTTACTGTTGGACTAGTAAGTATAAATTCTTCTATAAAATCTTCTGCATTTAGGCTTATTTTGTTTCAGGTCGTGTTATTGAAATCATAGCCCGTTTATGCCCATACATCACGTTATTCAAGCAGTAGCCTTCTGCAGTTTTATCAAGGTGCTAAACGTTTTTTTGTTTCTGATATTTACAACAATAATGTTTGTATAAAAATGCTGTAAGGCTACTTTACCTGGCCTGAAGACATTAATTGTCTTGCCTCAGGAAGTTTGACGGCATCAATGGCTTGTCAACAAATGTGTGAGTATTACCGAGATACTGATTTTACAACAGTTGTTACAGATCCCAAAAGTTCCATGATTTTGCTGTAAGGTCACATTTATGTTTTATGAACTATGAGAGGAAAACTTCCTGTTTTGTTGTTTGATTGGATGATTTATTTTGGATTTATTTCATATTAGGTTTTATCTTATGTCTGGTGAACACTTTGAGGGAATTTGGGTGGAGTTTGACAGTCAAAACAAAAAAATGTTACTGGCCATAATTCAAGAAGCACGATACTAATTATGACATGATTTCACATAAAATTAAATAGGATAAAATTATGTGATGGTATTTCATATCCAAAAGGTCAAATGTCACCTTTACTGTGACATGATGACACACTGCAAAATAATGTTTCTTTCCATTATTCAACACTATACCCACCTGTAAAAATAATATTCAATGGAATCATACATGTCTATACAAAAACCTCCATTTTGCCTAAAATTACACAACCCACTGCTACTTTGGTGGCAGTTCCCAAATTAATTTTTCTCTCTATTTAACCTTTCCTATCACCATTTATTATAATATTGACCTCTGTATTTTGTGTTTTTTCAGTTAAAATCAGGTATTTTCCTATATTTAATTTACTGACAATGTAATGTTCACAAGAGCTCACATTAAAGTTGAAGTGTATTATATCAGAAACAGACAAAACTGAAGAAAGATTCAAGATTCAAGATT
>JAPQRQ010000015.1:16607030-16623617 GCA_037367365.1 Apogon talboti | reverse complement strand
ATATATTTTACTAAAAAAGTCACTTTTTCTTCAGTTTTCTCTGTTCTGATATAATAACCTTTGAATTTACTCTGAGTTTTAATGAACATCTACATGATCAGTGAATTAAATACTGGAAAATACATGATTTACATAAAAAAAGTCAAACTAAAGAGGATTATATTACAATAAATGGTGATAAATCACTTAAGAAAGGTTAAATTTAGAGAAAAATTCATTTGGGAACTGCCATTAAAGTAGCGGTGGGTCTTTATGGGTTAAATGACCTTGGATGACATTTAAAGATCTTCCTGTGTGGCACTGCAAAGACAATGTCTACAACAAGAAAAAGGTATATACACATACAGTATATAATATTATTGTGATAGTAAAAACTTAGAAACTATATGAAAGGATGAGTTCCAGAACTTCAAAGCCAACATAAGAGATCCCTGAAATCCTGAAAAATTCATCAGCAGAGGAACAGTGCGGTATAGCGTCTACTTCTAAATATGATTTATTTGGGTCATGTTACTTCCACTTAAATGCATATGCTCACTCACATTTATAAAGTATTTAATATATGTATTCGTGTTCAGTAACACATGCATAATCAAAATGCATCAATTGTATATCATGTTTACACACTCAAGAGGATATTTTATAAAATGATCAGGGACATTCATTTATGCGCTAACTCATTCTCCTAATGTGAACTGGTTTACAATAGTTTGTCTTGTAATATAAAGTGTATGTCCAGAAAGTTTCAAGAACACCATGACATATGTTTACTTTACATAGCTATATACATGGTAGCATATTACATATCAAGAGTGTTTTCAGTTATCCTTTATGAACAGGTGACACATGCTGCGATGTTTGATATCAAAATCAGGGCTGAAATTAATCTAACACTGCTCTTCCTCCTTTGGTTTAACACAAGGCCTTTATAGATGATAAAAGATACACTGCGCTGGCAAACTGTATCTAATCATGCCAGATGAGTTTCTTGGCTTTGAAAGAGGTGTAAATGGAAAGAGGGAGGCTTGGCAAAGACAGTGGAGAAAATGATTTTAGGGAACAGAGGTGGTGTTTATTTCCCCTTAGCCACAGTGCAGCAGCTTATTCACAGAGCCACCAGTAGATGGAGCTAAGAACCTCTCAATGCTCCAGGGGTTGCTCTGCAGAAAGCACAAATCTGTGTGTGTGTGTGTGTGTTCATGCCTGCTGCATATGGAATTATTAATGTTTTCTATCAAAGACAATTCAGTCAGAGCATCTGTCAATGGCGTATTAGCTATAAAACTGTCATATCTGTGTATTGTGTTAAGGCTTATCTGTTTCACTCCCATGAGGTCATTCTAGTCACTTAGACGAGAAGAAAAGTTTCCCTCTTTGAGCTGTTTGCTTTTGTTGGAGGTCGGAGGAGGACAAGTCCTAATGCTCAGAGGCAGACTTCTTAAAGCAGAGTCTCTTCAGGCCCCTGAGGTGAACTGGCGCTTTGTTGGCTTGGTTAGGGGGCTGAGTTAGGGGTTAGTTCAGCACAGTAGGATCACAGTTGACTTTTGAGGCGGGGTATGTATGCCTTTCTTTTCTCTTTGCCTTTCCTCTTTGCGTCCCTGTCTGTCTTCCTCTCTAATGCTTGCCCCAGTGTCTCCTATCTGCTCTCTGTTCCCCTCTTAAAGTTTGTCTATCCACCCTTTGGCCCTGAGGAGCATCTGTGCCCCTCCTCATTCCCCATATGCCCATGCCTTTAAGCCTGGCCCCCAACGCTGGCGTGGATCATTTATTCATCAGCAACATGAATAAACAATCGCCTTTTTTCCACCAACAACCTGATGGCTAATTTCACTCCTGACCTGCTTCTGGTTTTGGCGGGACTGCTTTCGCATCACGCAAACACACAGGGGTCTCATGGGAACATGTCAACATGCATACGGGAAAAGGAGCATCCACGACAAAATGACCCAGATTTCCAACAGTTTAAGAGGGGCTGTCATACACCTTGGTCTTAATTTAACCCATAAAGACCCAAACAGGCACCGGCAACCAAAACCAAGTACTGATGTAAAATGTTTAATACCTGTTGATCCACTAATCCTATCAATACATGTAAATAATTGGTGTAAAATACAGTTTGTCATCTTTTCATGGTCATCAGATATGACAAATTTGGACGTTCAGTGGCTCCGTAGTTACCATGGAAACACTGTCTTCTTCTACAACATTGATTCACCAGTAAAGCCCATGGAGTTGGATCAATGACAGTGGTTGTTCTTCCGTTTTCTCTGTTTTGATGTAAAACCCTTTGAATTTACTCTGTGCTTTTATGAAATTCTACATGGTCAGTGAATTAAATACAGGAAAATACAGGTTTACCTCTGAAAAATCCAAAATACAAAGAACAACATTATAATAAATGGTCATAATAGCTTAGGAAATAGTAATGGAAATAGAAAAAAATAGTTCTTGGTCTGTGGTTGAACTGGTGAGATCAACAGAAGATTAAAATTTCATTCTTCACAGTAAAAAAGTCTGTTGACCTAAAAAATTACACTACTTCAAAAGCTCAAAAATAGGAGTGAATGTAAGTGAACAGATAGACTGTGGCTGAGACTATCCACTGCTACTATGAATGGTTGTAAGAAAGCACTTTAGTCCCTCTGACAAATGAAAATAAATAGTCAAACCTTTGTAAAGATCACGTGATTGTTCTGCATTATTTGGAAGATTACTTTAGAAATGCAATAGCTCAGAGGTTACCTTGTTAAAAAAGCAATACATAATGTAACTATTCCAATTACTTTATCTGAGTAAAATAACTTGTTTTGTTAAACTACTTTTTAATTGCTTTTCAAGTTTTTAACTGGCCAATAAAGCTGAAAAGCACTAATGGCTTTGCTGACCCTTGTTGAATGGAAATATGCCAAAAAGAAGGCATTCCTGTGCAGTGAAAAGATGCCAAGTAATGGAGTGGATGTTGTTTTTCACTTACTACACAGCTTTGTTGAATTGATGATTCTGATTGGTCAGGGATTCTATTCTTTCAGACCGCTGCTATGCTATACCCATTTCCAACCGTAGAACTCAATAGACTACTGTATTTCATTTAGTCTGAGCAATAGCATCATTTTCAAATCAATCACATATGTTTTTTAATCTTTTTTTTCAAGTTATTGATTTCCTCGGTAAATAGAACATAATAAGTCAGATAATGTACAATGAGCTGGTCATTATTGCAAAGATCCCCCTGTTTGACCCTATTAGGTTTTATTTCACATTAGCACTAGTATAGTATTTACCATATAGGTTTTTCAAGGTGAGCATTTTAATTACTTTTCGACGTTGAATAATCAAGTCAATTGACAAAATGATACAATATAACACAATATGATACAATATTTATACATATACTTAATTGTGTTGATGATGGATGGATGGATTACATTAATATAATGGACATATAATATTAATAATAGTATAATAATAATGAAAAACTTACCAATCAAGTTGAGGGTGAACCAATAGATTGCCACTTTTTTTTTTTTTATTACTTTTCCACAGTACCCTTCAAATATGTGGTCCTCAGGCAGAAACAGTGCCATAAACATTTGTTCTGCATTTCTGAACTAAAAGATAAACCTCCTCCAACCCCAAAGTAAAATGAGTCATCTCTTAAAAAATGTTGAATATACTTACTATTGTGACTAATTGACTAATTCATATTTTTGCACATCCCTAATGCAACATATCTGTAGTTACCAGTATTTGGACATTCACAACCACGGAAGATACTCAACGTGCCATAGAGTATGGAATCCCTAGTTAAATAACCCAAATAAAACATCAAGTAAAACTAAATAAATTACATGTACAGAAATTAAACTCAATGCCGATTGATTGGTTCTCTAATTAATTCAGTCACCACATAAAAAAAGTAAAATACAGTATACTAGTAATAATTTAATTCCACATATTTTCCCGGTATCTGTGTAGGATGTACTTTTATTTTGTAACACATTTATACCATACATGTAATCCCATGTGTTGGTTTGTTTGTTGATGGCTGTAGTTTTATGAAATACCAACCATGGAGGAACAAAAAAAAATTGTTTCCCACATGTGTCTTGAAATGAACAGGAAACGGTAATCTGGAAAACCATGGTAATGATAATTGGGTGATTGCCCTCCTCGGTGTTGCAATAATTTTGCAGACAAGTGCAACACGACGCCAGTAAGAAGTAATTACTCATTTGGAAGATGCTAAAATCCGAGTTGCTCCCATCAGTCACTTGTTGTAGCAGCGGTAGAGAATACAGTGGGTATGCACACGTGTGCCTTGAAAAGACTGAGGCAACGTTGAGATGTCAGTGCTATCTGAGCACATGTGTCTCGATACATGATGTTTATAAGTAGGTGATTAAAGGGAGTGTCTGTCTTTCTATATGACAGACCAAGGACATAGTTCAAAGCACAACCAGGTGTCAGTCGAACCCTTTGAAGCCTCTTCTTGCACCCTCTCAAAGGATAGATGGGGGAGAAAATGTTGCAGATAGAGAAATGTGCTCTCACATTTTGGCGTGAGTGAAGTAGTATTTCGATTGCTGGAATTAAAGCGCTTTCAGCTGAAAGACAAACCACTCCCTTGTGTCTCTACTGCCTCCCTCCACCCAACTCCATACATTCCTAGCCCTGCGTTGTATATTTAACTTCTCCAAACGACCCCCATCCCTCCAGTACCAACAAAACACTGCACACACCTTCATCACAGTATTTTAAGTGCAGGGTAGTGGCGCCTACAGCCACATTAGCATGGCAAATTCAGCATGACAGCAGTTTTGCTACAGTGCTGTTATGATGGAGTGAATATGCTCACAGTTTGGGACGCTCCAGGGGAAAGCGGCTCCTCCAAAGTGTGTTATCATGTAGCCCCAAGTGGAACTGGAGGGAAGGAGGGGGGGTTATAAGATAGGGGGGAGAGTTGGGATGGGGAAGTGGAAAGGTGCTGTGGGGTAGAGACTGGAGGTAAACGAAATTCAAGTTCAAAGCCGTGGAACGTGACTATGAGCTGAGCTGGGAGGAGCAGCGATGCAGACAGAGCACAGGGAGTTAGGATGTGGTGTGTGCCGGAGTGAATGGGCCTTGGCGGGTTGACAGTCACTCCACACATGAGTTTGAGTAAAAGAGGAGACGACAGTGCCAGGCTTATTAAAAAAGACAAGGAGAACACTGCAATCAGCTCTTCTCCTCCTGTGAGGAGGGAGTGCAAAATCACATGAAACAAATAGAGAGTACACACGACACTGGCTGTACACAAACCTAGCGAGAAAACCCGCACAAGGCTCATTCAAACCTCTTAAAATACCTGTCTGTGTGACTGTATCTGATCTTATCTTTTATACATTTTAATCTCCAGAAGGTCACAGGAGGGCACAAAAGAGAGAGCACTGACAAGCCTTTCATCCATTATATAACAACTCAAATTGTGTCATTACAGAAGAGATTCTTCTATGTTTCGACCATTTACATCATTTTTCTCAAGAAGAAACCTTCAAGACTGTACACTTCTTTTTTTCCTCTAAGTTTACTAAAGGTAGAAAAAAATACCAGAAAAGGTTTCTGAAAAATGTGTCCTTGCCGCACTCAAGAAGATGTGCATCAGGAAAAACTTGACCATAACATGTTATAGTTTCCTTTAAAATTATGATCTCTGCAGATATCACTGACTTTGATTTATTACCTTCTGCACAAAAAAGCTTGGCATAAGCTCTTTTTAAACATTATTTGTTCTAAAACCTTTTATATTTATATTTTATTTTAAAACAGACATTGCATATTTAATATATTGCAGAGAAACAGGATTTGCTCTCTTTGTATCTGGCTTATAATTATTTAGTCAAAATCTGCCTTACATTTATCTGTTCCTCAATCTATGTATGTTTTACATTTTGTAATAAATTTTTTTTGCTTGCATTTAATCTCATGATTCTACTGAGTGTGAGTGTCTGTTCATTAAAAGATCTACCCTTGGATTCAAAACTTCATCTATTAGATGAAAAGTTACTTATCTGACAGACAACCACGTGCTCTGTTTGTTGGTTGCTGATAAATATTCAATCAATAAGTTATGGAGTTCCTCAGGGCATCTGTTCAGGAGATCTCCTACATTCCATACTGACAAGTAATCAACACCAAGTGTATTGAAAATAAATATGTGTGGTTAGGTATGCAGATAATTTTACAACATGCAGTATGTACTGTATCTGCAGAAAATACAAAAAGCCTAACAGAATGCTGAGTGGATCCTTGTTTTTCATTTGGTTTCTGAAAACAGACTGTAATATGAAAATCTGGATGAATAAGGGCGTTTCCACATGTACAGTGTGTTTGCTCAGATTTATTTTCACTCCAAAAAAAAAATGCAAGCAAACCAATAAATTTACCCTTACTGGTCAGATGTGTCTGTGGTGTTGCTGTTTTATTATTATTATTTTTTTTTTGCTAGTGTTTGTGTACTTTGCTGCATCCTGTTAGAAAAAAGACAGTTATGAGAGCTGAAACTCCATCTGCATGCCTTTGACGTTTTTTGACAAAAGTTTTTTTTTTAATGGTATTAAACCTATATAGGCTTGTGTTGTCTGATTTTACAGTTAGATAATATAAGAATGATGGCCAGGGGAACAACAGCAGTAGTGAAGTTCATTGTTTTTTTTTTTGACAAAAGGTGGTGTCTGGATAAACAGTATAGGATGACTTGATAGTGGGGTTGGATTAAAATTGGCTCATGTTTCAATGCAAACAAACAACACCCCAACCTCTTCTATGTGGTGTGATGCTGTTGTTGTGATGCCTGCCTGAGTGAATGTGCACTTGATTCAAGTAGACTAAAGGCTGAACACACCTCAGGTCTAATCTTTGTCTCTAGGCCGATCAAGAGAAGTGCATCTCTTTGCAGAAGGTAATTAATGAACAAGTTAAAGAAGCCAAATTGTTGGATGTTGTACTTGAAGGAACATTTCAACAACTCATCTCAAATTAATAATATAATTTGGAAGAGGTTTCCTGTCATTAGAAAATACACCTACTTTTTTCCTTAACAGAGATGACAAATAAGTGATAAAATCTTTAGTCTTATCCTGCCTTGATTACAGTCCACATATTTGGTTGAGTGCATCAAAACAAGAGCTTAATCAAATCTAGTGCATTCATAAGAGAACTATCTGATTCTCTCTTCACTGTGGAAGGGATGTAAGCACTATGGTTTGGTGTAAAAGCAACATTTGTAGTTTAAGAAAACACTTATCTTACCTACACACTTATACAACACACTAGTAATAGGCATGATCTAAAAAAAGCTAGCACTACATTTAATCTATAACACTAGAAAAATAATTTAAAAGAAATAATGAAAAGCAATTACTCATTGAAAAATTGGTTGCAAATGGGTTTCTTACAATGAAAGTTATTATTGTTGCCATGCCAACTAAGGTAATGCTTCCCTGCGCACTAGTAATGTTAGGCTATATAATTGTACATAATTGTATAGCTTACTAACTGTATTATTTCTTTCACCATTTACTCTTGATATTAACTTAAACTAAGAATACAAATTGCTATAATACATTAAATACATTTTTATTAAATTTTTTGTTGATATTGATGTCCTGTCTTCTGAGCGGAGCCTAGAAAAGAATAGCCATTACTGCATTAATACCTAATGGGAATCCTACATAAGGAACAAAGGAGACTCTAACAAATTTTCTAAAGCACATTTTATAATGAAGTACTCAGTGTGATACGTTTACTTTGAGGTTCAATTATTACTGTCATTAACTACTCCCATGTACTGTAGTTGACTCAGACCACTCAATTAGGCATGCTTAAATATGGACAGTACTTCCTCAGCTTATGGGCAGCAATAATTTAGCTTTCTCATGATTGTGTTCTGTAATTATTTTATAAAAGGAAAAGAGTGGGAAGGGGATCACGTCTTTCAACAGATGTGCGAAGAGAAAGAAGACACATCTGATGAACTGTCTCATCAATTTCAGCAATTAAAGGCAGTTGTAGCCCATGGAAGAAATTTATTAATTTACAGGCTAAATGCAAGCATAGCACAGCTGAAGTATTTTTTTTTTCCTCTTGATTATTATAGCAACAAGCTAAGAGCCAGGTGTTCAGTCTGGCAGGGAGCGAGTCTTTACCGCAACAGAGAACAATTAAGTCTTCATCTGTAAATATACCTTATCTTCTCTGCAAAAACACAAATCAACTACAATAAGTAGTACTGTTTGTCTCTTAGTTGGTATTAGTTGCTGTTCTGTCCTTTTACTGAGAATGCCCATTCTTCACCCCTACTGACCCATCCTATCTGAGACCAAAGCCCACTTGTTTCCATGGCAGCACAAACTGAACTTCCTGCAAATCCCGGAGGGTTTGTCTGAAACAATTTACTTTATTTCACTCAAATATTTTGTTTTCTTTGAGTTGTCAGATTATCAAGTGACAGCTACTACACCCCCAGCTATGGATTCATATGATCACACACAGGAATAGAAAAACTACTGCATAGTTTTACTGAGGAATCTGTTTAGATTATCCAGTAGAATTATTTACCTCAAGAACACATCAAGAAAAGGATGGATAAAATGCTGGAAAGTTAGAAAAAAAGAAAAGAAAAGAAATCAAATTACAGATTTTTAGAGCCCAAAATGGCACCATCATCTAACACAAAACATTATTTTTGCCATCACATAAAACAAAGGTGTCAATCTCTCAGTACAGGAGCTAAAATATGGGAAGATTTGTGTTTCAAGACATAATAAATTGAACATGATTCACTTTAGTCCCTCAGAGAGGTTTGTAACAATGCATAATGTAAAAACACACATACATTACATAGTAAATCAACAAAATAAAAATTTGAAGTGATAAATAGCCTGAGCACCCCACGTTACACTGGTAAAATGTAAAATACTTCCAGAAAAAAAAAGCAGTGACATTTTACCACGTGTGAGTCACTGATAAAGAAAAATCAAGTCAAAAATGCTGGTTGGCTGAAGTTTCCAAGATACAGTCTCGGGTCCAAATGTTAAAGTCAAGAATGAGTTTTACTCAAAAGGATGTTTGTCTCAGAGCTACTAGATCCACTTCAAAACACTGTCACCACATTCACTTTACAGGTGCTATCTAGTGGAAGAATTATACATCTATTATATAAATGTACATAAACCAATATATATGTGCAAAAACACTTCATCAAATACCTTGAAAACATCAGCAAAACAGCACTTTGAGCATTTATTTTCCAATTAATCTCATTAAAATACGTAACATGTAGCACATTTAATCTCTCCAGCAGATCATTTCTAAAAAATTGTAGATCAGTGTAATACATTATAATACAGAAGAGAAACTTGCATTTTTAGCTCCTTGATGTTTCTTTTGGGGAAACCCTGTTGAAAGATCACTGCAGCAGTCAACCTTGCTAGAAATAAAACCGTGAATGACTTTTTGAGGCTGGCTTTTGACTTCAAGGCCCTGAGTTTTGCTGCATCTGTAAGATTAATATGATAAAAAAAAAGCTCACCTTTTTACTGCTCATGTGGCTGTAAGGATAACCAGAGGTGGGCAATCCCAGCTTCATAGAGTAAAAGTCCTGCCATGTATTTGTTCCAACCAGTCACTGAACCAGCCCATTTTGATGAGGACATTAGTGGAATCACCTGTGTTAAGTCAACAGGTAGAACCAATACATGCTAGGACCTTTACTGTATGAAGCTGGGATTACCCACTTCTGAGAATAACATTACAGTCAAGTATCAAATTGGAGTAAAAAACAACACAATTTGAAAATATACACCTTACTTTCTCCTCTCCACATCAAAAACTAAAAATAAAGATGACCTACCAGTAATCCCGTTCCTGTGTACTGCAGTAGAATGGCTTCTAATTGAGCGATTAGTTACAGCTGTATTTAAGCTCCCTACCTGTCTGAAAACACCTGTGATAAGACAAAACCCCACCCTTACAAGGCATATTTTCCGCACCCTGCAATCCTAAGGAGCAACTGCAGGATTCTTGTTTTCTCTCAGATAACCTCACTGACAATATGCAGAAAGGTAATTATTGAATCTGTGCACATTGACAACAAGCTGTCACACAATACATTTTATCTAGATGATTTAATTTAGCTTCATTGCAGAAAATGTGTACAGATGAAGACATTTGTGTGAATTATTACACTGAGAAACTGCATTCTGTGGAAACCATTATGACATATAGTAATAATTGAGGATAAATTTACTACATACTCTGTTCAGGTTGTCTGTTGTAAAATATGAGTGTTGTTGCATAACGTGTTCACTAAAGCCTAAACTGAGTTCAATTTTAATCTGAGATTTACACCTTTTTTCACCTGCAAATCATCAAAACCACAATGAGCCGTGCAAATGCTGAAGCGCTATACAATATTTTCTCAGAAACATGTGTTTTGTCAAATTTCAGCATTGTATTTGAAGGCTGAGGGACATCCACCCCTGCACAGACCTTCATCTGTCGATGAGGTGACGAATGTCTTTTGTCTGTGAAACCGTGCTCAGATGGGCTCTGCAGCAAAAGCATCACTGCTATAGACCACAGTTCAGATGCTGGATTAGTCACTAGGTCACAATAAGTCAACGATTTACCTGAAAACACTGCACTCCAAATATCCCTCAGATGTCTAGACTGTAGAAGTAAAGACAAAGTGTCAAGTGTACACCATCAGCACCAACTTTTAACAACAAGAAAAATGTTTTTATTTCCAAAGGGTTATTGGAGTTCACTCCCTGTTCTCTTAACAAACTGAAATCTGTGCCACGTTTTCTCTTTGCTCCCAGTCAGATCTTATGTATTGTTACCAGGGAAACACTGAAATGGTCTTGGTGGCTTTTAGACACCAAATTAACCAGTCTATTTTTATACAACGTTATTACTTGCCAGAACAAAAGAAACAAATATATGAAAGCAGTCGGATCCTGATCACAATGATCCTTTAATAATGTAGTGAGTTATTTGGTCCAGGTGTATTTTGAGATACGTTTGATTTGATTAGAGTCGGCTACTGTGGGGCTTTATGCTTCACAGAGTAATGATGGCTTTGTAAACCGTTGTGGTTTCAGCTTTAAAAGCAGTGCTGGGTCTATTCTTTGTGTCATATATCATAGCACAATGATGAAAGATTATTGATGAAGATTGATGGTGCATGTGTACCATTTCTTTTTCTTTTAACCCAGTCCTACTGCTGTTCCCAATGGACTCACAAAACGCACGTATACACACACTCCACTGCAGTTATAAAGTGGCCCTCAGGGGGGTCACATCCTCCGTCCTTCAAAATAACTTGTTTGTTTATGGCATTCATTGACATAAAAATGAAAATACAGTCATAAAATTCCAGACAGACAGATGGACGGAGAAACTTAAAGTTTAAAAGACTCAAATCTGGGACTTCAAAGACGTTTTTTTTTCCCATCACTGGTTTTAATGAAGCCTTCTCAGAAGGGAGCGAGCAGTGAGACTCTCTTTATTAAAGCACAGCCACTAAGGGCCCCCTATGGACCCACATAACAAAGTGTGTCATTAAAAATTAACTTTGGGTGAAAGAGACTTAGTCACAAAGGAGCGAAGAAGCACAAGCTGAGATCAGCCAGACCTGTGGCTCTGAGGACTGTGCAGTGGCCTCGAGGTGTCAGGTACTCTGAAAGCCCATGCTCTCCATGACCCTGGATGTGGGGAATAGAAGGTGGTTGTTGTCAGTGTGCCACCCTGGATATTTGGGGAAAAAAGAACAATAGAACACTCTTTGAAGGCAGGTTTTTTTTTGCACCCATGGGTGACAAGAAAATCTGTTATAATGAGCAGCTGACTGTCACACGTCCCCTGCGATGCATCATATGGACAATGCATAGGCATGAACAATATGTACAACACAATATGTCAATATGGAGAGCACCATTTAGAATACAAGAACAATCTCAACACCAGTATTGTATTTAAACGTTTATTCAAATAAGTAAATAAAGTAGAGAGTTCATTGTTTACATACATCTATGTTATGGTATCATCAAGTTTAACAGCCAGTCAAAATAAGACTTTAACCTTCATGTCCAGTAGCTCCACAAATCACCTTTCTTTTTGTGGTTTGTGTGGTCAATAGCTGCACCAAATATCTGTTTTGTCCAAACAATGTTGGCCCTGTCACATTTTAGATCGAACTGTGACTCAACAAATGCCCAGCTTATTGAACTTTGTATTTTTATAAGCTTCATAATTAAATTCAATCGTAGAAGAAACACTGATTTCATCATGAAACTATTCTTTTCACTCAGAGCAGTGTCCCCTGGCACAAACAACAACAGCTTCTAGTTTTTATCATTTTGTCACTTTCTTTATTTCTAAGCGGTTGTCATCCCATCTGGTCACGTTCTGATCCTTTGGTCAAAGGCCCGATGGTGTTAGTTTTCCTCACCATGAGAAACCCACAGAGTGACTCCATTCTCCCCCTAGTGGTCAAAAAAATCGAATGTTTCATCAGGACAGAAGTGTCAAACTCATTTTTTTTCAGGGGCCACACACAGCTCAATTTAATCTCCAGAGAGATTGGCCCAGTAGAATAATAGTATAATAGTCTATAAATAATGATGACTCCAGATTGCGCTCATTTGTTGTTTTAGTGAAAGAAATTTAATAAAATTATGAAATGGTTTACATTTTTAAATTGCTCTCACAAAAAATGTGACTTGAAAAACCTGAAATTTCTTTAAATAAATAAATAAATAAATAAATAAATAAATAAATAAATAAATATATATAAGAGCAATTATAATAACATCATGCCTCAACTTATCATTCATACATGTGCATTAACAGATTCCAGTGGATCTCCAAATGCACAAAACATGTGGGAACAAGAATAATATAATAAAATAATACAGTTTTAGAGAGTTTGGAACTAAAAAAAGTTTAACATGCTTGACTCTTAATATCTTCAGTGTAATTTTTGTACTTCACAAATTCATCCAGCGGGTGGGCCAGATTGGAACCTTTGGTGGGCCGGTTTTGGCCCACGGGCCGTATATTTGACACTCACGCGTCAGGACAAATATATTGAGTTTATATCTCCTGAATCTAGTATGTTGGCAAATTTGGCAGAACTTCAGAACTCGTTATTTTCAATACTTTGAGGATAATGTTCGGTTATTTTTATTGAAGCCACTTTAAATACCCATAATCCATCATTGTCAGATGTCACATAATCCTCCTTTAAAACCATCTGGATCTATTTTTTGATGTGAGACTAGAACACCAAAGAGTTGCAATTGGATTCACTCAACAGTCATCATATAAATTATCTACAAGGGGCACCTCTGTATATGAGGACCTACATATAAAAGACAAACATGAGCTGAGCCAAGATTGATACTAATGTTTTCTATGTTAGTAAAAAAATGAAAAGATACAGTATAAAACCTCCAGCAACACAGACTCATAAACGCTGTAATTAGGGCCATTAGAAAATAACAATTCATTGCATAATTTTCTGTAATTAAATTCATTTAATTGCTATTTTCTTCTTTTGACTGAGGCTTCTAATAATGGATGTTTAAATGTAAAATTATATATAAAAAAGTCAAGAGAAAGGAATCCTATTTAAATGAAAATATAAATGTTTAATACTGTCTTTTCACTTTAAACAGATTCACTCATGTGGACTAAAGATGTACAATAAATAACATCAAAGCCATCAAAACAGACTGACTGGAAATAATTTATTAAATGCATTAATATAAAAGATAGTTGACAAAACCGTGGTGCATATATGGCTGAAATGTAAGATGAATTGGAGGGTTTACAAGACCATGCATATATTAAAAAAAGAACAAGGTAATGTTTTGCTGAGAGGTCAAAATGATGAATCTATTCACTCTGTGGAAACAATTCAGCTTATTCCTCCTTTATATTCAGCCAGTTTCTAAGACAGACTAGAGCGTTTTTGTTATCAGGTACTGGTCCATGGTGTCACTGGCAGACAGAAGTACCTCAGTGTATGTTACTATCAGCTACGAATATATGTCTGTTCATGGCACTGGCATCATTCATCCTGCGCTTTATTTCAGTAAGCTCCGCTGTGCTTGAGCTATGCAGAGCCTCAGGAAAATGTAGCTTCTGTGAACATTATGGCACTACTTGATCAATAAAGCCATATAAATAAGCTTGCAAGTGAAAAACTATTTAACTCAGAAGTGATGTATTTGTCAGCCACCACAGGAAGTAAAAAGTACGCAGCTGTGTTACACTCTTAAACTTGTCAAATATTTGAGTTGAATTGCTAGAATAGTTGTCATTTCGACAACACTAGTTGTAATACCATAACAGTACATGCCGTGTAACCACAGCTGTGCAGAGCACTGATATTTCCTTAATTAGTGAAGGTGTTAAACAATGGTGTCATCTGTATATAAATAAGTAACAAAAAATGCCAAGAAGATAAAGATGAAGATCTTCATAAGCACTAGATACACACTCCAAATAGTAGCTAATAATAGAATTTATAAATAATTAACAGGATTTCCAGAAATAAAGACAGTGTCTATATGCTGATTAGAGACCGCTTACCTAAGTACAAGGCTTAATCTACTTAGATGTAATGTAAATAAGTCTAATTCTCTTTGCAAAACACAATTAAAAGCTGAACAAATGAATCGTAGAAACCACCTTCTTTCTGTTCAATCTGTTCCTCCTGACACTGTATCTTTCACACTTTCTGAGACAAGCCTGGGTCTTTCATATCCATCACTTTCAGACAGTCATTTCAACTACAGGTGCCCAGCCTCAGGCAGAAACAAGCCCTCCTGTGGTTCGCTCACTTTAGGTACAAGGTTACTCACAAACACAGATCTTGGATCAGCTGGCTCTGTTACCACAGCCGTGAGACAGGCAGAATACCCAACACACAACTAAGCTAAGATCAGTGCTGATCTTAACTCAGTTGTGTGAAGCAGTGGGGAGTTAGTGTTTTCTGCTTGTTTATAGGAATTTAAGAGAACAAATAAAACAAAATCCGTCTCTTGTTGTGCCTTGTAACTTCTGATCGTTTCATTAACAGCACTGGCAGAGACATAACCCTAAATCTCTAATCTAATTCTATGTGATTGCACTGTAAGAGTATGCTGCTGGCAGACAAGCATGCAGACACACACACACACACACACACACACACACACACACGTCTAGTCTAAAAATCAGAATCCGCCTGGCCTCTTACCCTGTCATTTCAGACAGACCATGAATGTTGACAGAGGACAAGAGAGGAGCTGCTCTACAGGATGGAGGCCACGCTGAGGTAAAGGATGATTACATCCTGCTTGCTCTCTGCTGTCATCTGCTAGCATTTCTCTTCCATTCGCTGCCTATGAAGATGAGTTAGAACACCCGCCACCCTAATGTCTCCCTGCCTTATCAAGAGAAGCTCATAAAGATCAGATGTCTTTTTTTCTAAGTAGGCCAATTCCTGTGTGAGCTGCACAAGAAAAAAATGTGGTATGCACCCACTTAGTGCTAGGCTTGGTGGATTTCACTCCCAATAATTTAATTGGTAATAAGCAGTAGCTATTTCTCATGGCCAGTTACATGCATGTTTATGTATTTATACCCTCTATCCCTCATTTTATGTTTTATGTACTCTATAGAAAATGGTAATAATGTCCATAATATTGCCATATTGGAAAAAAAAAGCTGTTTCTTCAAAGACCAAGCTGTGCCCCTCTTTCCAGTTCATGAACATGGAAAAGAGCATTAGTTAGGGAACAAAGTAATAAAACAATATTTTCTGACTGAAGAAGAATTAAGTTCTAAAGCACAAATTAATATGCCAACACCTTTGCAGTACCATAGAGGAGTATGTAGGGTGAGGCATCAGTGCTTGTTACCTGTAAAGTTAGGAATCTTACAATAAAAAAGCCTTAGCGTCATAACACAGTCCAATGGGTTGGACATAACCATCACACACTTCTAGTCATGACTGAAACAGAATATTATTGTGTAGTCTGTACATTGTTCTTTTGTGGAAATGTCACATATTTTGCCTTTAAACTTCCCCACTATAAAATTAATCCTCCTGAGACCCAGGCAAGTAAAAGTTGTGGCTTTTTTACATTAAATAGTTTAATGCAACAGTTTTTTTTAAAGATATTATTTTTATGGAATGTCCTTTGCAGTAGACAACATTATTATTATTGTTTTTATTTATTTATTTGTTTAAGTAAAGCTGTGAAACTCTCATCCCCTACAGAGGACAAAAAGGCATTGCTGGGTCTTGAGAGGATATGACACTTGTTATTGGATATAATGCCTTAGCACAGAATGTATCTGGTTTATTTTTCCATCTGAGACAGATGTTTAGGCTATTTTCATCGAAACGTATGACTGTCCCTGGTTCTGAATGGAGTGGAGGAGGAAGGACAGACAGAACACGTCACTTTGCTTCAGCCTTGCTGGTTTTTATCAGTGTAAATATAACTTCCGACCATATTTCTATTGTCTCCATTGTAGCAGTTGTCAGAATGC
>JAPQRQ010000015.1:16584314-16602997 GCA_037367365.1 Apogon talboti | reverse complement strand
CCTTCCTTCCTTCCTTCCTTCCTTCCCTCCTTCCTTCTTTCCTTCCAAGTCCTTGCAGAATTAACCAAGCTACCTTAGTGACACTCAAAACCCAGATTTAACATGACTAACCCCTTCATCCTGGTTCAGGATACAGTTGCCAGTGGAGACAGGTAGAGGCGAGGAGAACAGAAAACAAAAGGAACTCCAGGGAAATACAGTGATTCATGGCAGAAAACAACACATAATCTGGCACAGGTAAGTTGTTTGGTGGCAGGTATAAATATTACACTCACAAACATTTTCACACTGTTATTTGTGTGAAATGTCTTTCTAACTGGGGTATTAATGCTTGAGTTGTGGCCAAAAATATGCTTGTGAGTCACAGTATCCTTTACCTTTAGTCACCAAAATCTTTGCAGGTCCTTCTCAAGTGAAGGCTTTTGTCAGACTTTAAAACATTTTAACAAAGCACAAAATACTCCTGAGATATTTTTTTTTTTAAACTGTGAAAGGAAACAACTGGAGACAAACCATTTTATAGAGATGTATGAGTGTGTATAAAAAATAACAAACAGTACAAAAGAGCAATCAGTTTGACCTCAGGAAGTTTTATGAAAAATATTTCTAAAAAAGAAGGAAAGAGGGCTGTGAAGCTAAAACCTTACTGAACTCAGCAAAAGCAGACTTCATTGCACTTATGCTTAGTTGAAGTTTAGCTCCACAAGGGGGATCTGACTATGCCCTGTGTGTCTGTTGTGTGGGCACTGAATCCAAGCCTGTCCATCAAAACAGAAGGCCCAACAGAACAATAAAAAGCCCCTCGGGAAATATGCCAGATCTCATAGTTGGCCCTTGTATGAGATATTGTACTTTCTCCTAGTAGCAGCACATATGTTCCCTGGGGCAGGATGAACGGCTCCGCCTGGGAGAATAGAGAGAGGAGGGGGAGGAAGGATGAGCATCTCCATCTGTCTGTGGAACTGAGGGGGGGCTGGGGTGGGCAGGAGGGGGGCTCACAAACCGTTATGGCTCCCCCTTGGAAGAGATGGCGGTCTTCAGCAGATATCATCATACACTCTACGGCTGCCATTTTACAGCCGGTGTTTTGCCAACAATGGGATGAACAACAAAACTGCATATGGCCTCTGAAAACACATATGGCTTAAATGTGTGTATGCCTCTTACAGTTGAAGAGCTTTCACTACCTTTGGCTTCCAACGGAGTTCAGTTGCAGCTCCAAGCAACAGATACTCCCCAAAAAAAACATGATGCATTTTGTATTGTTTACCTCAATGCGTGATGCCTGACTGCACATATTTGGACATTGCACACATTTAATACAGTCGTAGGCTACAGTGCATTCATGTCATGTATGTGTGTGTGTGTCTGTGATTGCAAATTTGCACGTGTGAACCAGGGGAATTGGCTTTCTCCCTGACAGACACTGGCCATCTGGCTGAGGGGTTTAGAGGCAGACACTGTCTGTTGAGCACTGTAACCCTTATCTTCATGCCATGTCTCAGATGCCCTGACCATCTCCTGGGTCTCCCTTTACAGCAGAAGAGACAATATACAAGATGAATGGCGTGAGCAGAACTTAAAAGAGCAAGAGAGTAAAAACTTACTGCTGCCATTTTGCTGAACTAGTCAGGTCAGTCCGAACTACAGAGCCATAGAGGAGACATTTAAAATTTCAATACCATGTCATGAGGTGAAAACAACTGTCATTTCAAGATGGTTTTATGCACATTATGATCAACATTTGATTCAAAAAGGTTGGAAAAAATCAACAATTTACAAAAAAAGTTCTGATGCTTGCGTAAGGTTTTTTTTAAATTTAATTTTTCTGTTTTTGCAAAGGAGTTCATATGGTAATGTGTGACTTTTGGATATTATCATAACATGTAAGACAAAAAACAATGAAAGTCTTGACTTCTTCAACTGTATTAAAGCTGCAGGAGTTAAAATAACAGGGAAAAAAATATACACCTTCCCTCTGCAGTCCTTTCCTTTCAGTCCCAATCAAAAGACTAAATACAAATATAGGTGAACCTGATACTATGCTCATGTTGTTATGGACAAGTGAAGCTTCTGTGCTGAGACATGGAGTAGTTCAGTCAAATAGCATCCAGGTCTGATCAGCGATTGGCAGTTAAAGGTGTCTATCATGTAATAAACCAGTGATTAAACAGAAACCTGCAGAGGAGATTTTCTCCATCCTGAAAACAAAAGGAAGGTGTAGATGTAGAGGCCTCTCGTCCTCTGAGATCAGTTGAATTACAATGAGATGAAAGGTAATCATGGATTTTTTTTGTCCAGTGAAACTAAGAAAACTATCAAACACTGCATGTTTAAAGTCATAGACCATGTAATCTGTACCGCCACCTTCAGACATCATTCCACCACTTACCTTTTATCTTTCATTTTTGTTATTTTTTGCTCCGCAGTCATGGGAACACTGCTACTGTACAGCTAATCCTGTTTTACATTTCTCCCCCCACATGTAACACTCACCCTACTGACAGGTCTCCTGCCTCCTTAATGATTCTCCTTTACATTTCTTCAGAACTCAAAAATATACTTCTACACGGTTCAATTAGTATTATTCTGTTCTGTAGCAATGAGTCTACATTATAACTGCGATGAATTTTCAAAGGTCAAGCTGGATGTCAGTCAGAGCCATTTTTTTCCTCATTCCTCACATAACCTTCACCTCTCTCGATCTCTTTCTCACTGTCTCACGCTTATTTCGCTTTCTCTCACTTTCTCCGTCAGTCTCAGATGGTGTGAGGGATCAGAAGTTGCCTTAGAGAGCCCACCCACGCCTCAACCCCCCCACCCCCCCGCGATAAATGAGGCAGCAGCAGAATTGTTGCTGTTTGTGCATAAATGTGCTTATGCGTAAGCCCACCTGTGTGAACCTTTGGTTAGGTTAGGATGAAAATAACACAGCTAGACATTGCATATGGCACTCTGCTGACAACAGATGAGCTGGGTATCCTATGCTATGTCGATCCTTTTTTTTTTTTTTTTAAGCACAGAGAAGTAAAAAATAGCGCCTGATTAAATCTTAAATACTTAAACACACAGTGATAGCAAAAGGAGAGAGGATGAAGAACAGACTGAAGGTATCAGAGAGGATACTTGATGACTCAGGATGAAATAGGGATGTCATCTCCTTCCTTACGAATCACATATTTCATCTGAGTTACATGTTGGACGTGATCCCTGGGCCCTGACTGTGGCAGAACTCATAAACCTCAGGCATGCCTGTACTTTCAATTTGGACAATGTGGCTCTGAATAAGACTGCGTAGCCAGAGTGTCAGCCGGGGAGAGCTGAGCGCATAAGCATCAAGAGCACAGCATTATTAATAACTCATATGCTCAAGCATGGTGTTATTGAACTGAGCCGCTTACAGAAAGCAATGGCTTCAAACAGATGAGAGGAGAGAGACAATAATTGAGGTCCATTACACATTACCTTACTTGTGTGAATGACCTGGAGTAAGGCTTTAATGTGTGAGGTTAGTCCTCTCAAATAGGACATTACTTTGTGTAATGAGGGATTGCTTTAGTGAATGGAAGAGATTTCCATCTAATGAATACACATGGATTGTTGATAGAGTATACTCAAGTACATCATCTGGCAGCATTGATTAATTAATGTATACAGTCTTTGCGTGTTGTGCCGACATGCATACACATACGCATGCACGCACGCGCACACACACACACCCACACACACACTCATAGGGGAGTTTGTAAATATACATGTATTGGATGTTCTGTCCCAGTGTGCTCTCTATCTACAGTATAGATCACCTATCACTCTGTGTGGGTGGAGAACAAGCAAGATGTACACTCTGCTATGGAGGATTGTCTGGAGGCTTGAGTCGGTGGAAACAGAATCCTTGTATAAATACAACCTGGAAAAACACAGATGATGCCAACAATAACACATGGCCCATAGGTTTGTATGTAATATGTAACATTTCTGCACTTAAACATTGATGAGGGACTAGGCCTAGTTTATGTATTTTATTGACTTGTATACGTTATATACTGTCTCTGGTAACGTTCAAATTCAGAGAAATCTTCATTGTGTCGTCTCTCGATACTGTCATATCCTTAACCTTACTGGCAGTTATTTTATCAGGATGTAATGACAAAACGTGACTATGTGATAAATTGAATCATGTCACGCATTCATTGCACTCTGGTGGAAACATCGCCCTTGATCCCCCACACCCCTTCATCATAAAATTAAATTCTTTATTATTATTTTACTTGAGAGACTATAGAAGCAGCTTATTACAGCCTGCTTCTTTTAGCCATGAACTTGTTCTTTTGAGTCTGACAGATTATTTCGCCATGGAAACCCTTTCTTCTGTTTCTCAATTAAAAGTATGTAAGTGCACCATTAAAATGTAGTTAATGCATGAAAAGCTGATGTACTGCTGTAGATATTTAAGGGTTATTTGCCCTACTTTAAAGCAATGCATCATATTCTGTTGCACAGGTGTCAAACATGTGGCCTGGGGGCCAAATCCGGCCCGCAAAAGTTGTCCAATCTGGCCCCTGAGATGAGTTTGTAAAATGCAAAAATGACACTGAAGATATTAACAGTCAAGCTTGTCAAAATTATTTTAGTTCAGGTTCCACATACAGACCAATGTGATCTCAAGTAAAAAAAAAAAAAGCCAAAAACATAATAACCTTTTAAATAATGCCAACTACAGATTTTCTCCTTGAAAAATTATGTGAAAAAAATGTAAGTGAAAAAAATAACATTACACTATGAAAATATTGACATTTACACACTAACCTTTCACAATAAAATGCAAATAAATACATAAATACAAACAAATATGAGCAACCTAAAATATGCAATTTTAACAATAAAAATGTTTCTATCACATAACACATCTATCATCTTTGAATAATAATATAGTCTAAGTGTAAATTGCATATGGTTGAAATTAATACAAGCCATATGTGGAATACAGATAAAACAGCATTTTTATTTTTGTATCAGACTTGTTTCTACTACATTTTCGAACATTCATTTTTGATTCTGTGCGATGTTAAAATGCTCGTTTTTCATGTATTCCACCTCTGTCCTTGATAAGCACCTGAATCCTTTAAATACACCTACGCCTTGTGTATTTGATCCAGTGAGGCGCCCACTAGTATTTTTGTTCTGCCATTGAAATAAAAGCACTGTGTGACTGAAGTTCATTCACTGATCATATAAAGAACCCTTACATTTGAATTCACCTCAGGTTTTGTGACGTACATTCATGTCATTCGGTTCTGGTGAGACACCAGTGTTAAATATTCATGTTAGACTATCAAAGGCAATATAGGCAACAAAATGAAATGTTTCGCTTAAGAAAATGAACTGATTTCTCGTCATTTTTCGGAAATGATGTGGCATAACATAAGTAGACAAGTTAAGAAAATGCTACATACTATAGTTTTACAACATAATAAACTATATATCACTATATACTTTGAAGTATTAAGTTAAATTACACTATTGCCAAAAACAATACAAGTAAAGAAGTCAAAAGTTGTCAAAGAAAACTTTTCATAATATGTATTCATTAAAATGCTGTCTGGTGTTGTTGCTGCATTTCTCTCTAAATGTATTAATCTTTGTGAATAAGTCATCAGTATCAGTAAAACAGTACATTAACTCTTATTTATCTTCAATGTACTATTTTGAACTGCAATGCAGTATGGATGGCCTGCTTTCTAATTCTATTGCAATTAATTATTAGTGGTTCTGGGTCCTTGGGGCTAACAACACTATCAATACTGCATCTACTTGCTGCAATCAATGAACAAGTTATTTAGGGAACTGGCCACCCCCTCCTTATACACTAACTTATTTTCTCTCAAACCAACTGGATTTAAGGTCGCTTTTTCACTGCTGCTTGAGATACCACTTTTAAAACATACATTTAAAACAGGACTTTTCTGTTTTCATTTTTACAGCTCGTGCTCTTGGTGGTCTATGTAGTTGCCCCCCTCCTCATCTCCGTTGCAATGAGCAGTCCATTAACAAATGCCAATAAGCCCTCTGTAGCGTGACAGCATGTTCTCCTACAAATTACAGCCCTAAAGACAACAAGAATGTTATTATTTTCAATCCTCCATCATGTGTTCATTAATCTTCATTTGGACTTGATGAGTGTGGCAATCAAATGAAATTATATCCTTGTTTTGGCCTCTTGTGGATACCCCCCTCACACGCTCTCCTATCTAGACCATTCCCACAAGCTATTGTGATGCAACAAAATTTCCAAATGACTTTAGATTAATTTTGTCCGATTAGCAGCTAAATATATCGCTGAGCTTCAAAGTCATTATCAGCGACAACAACAACGGCAGCAGAAGCAAACACATTACAGACCAAACACCCTATCAAGCACCGGCAGAATCAAAACCTTTAAATATTGAAAGATAAACATCACACAGAAGCTTTTGTTTGATTATGCAAACATGCCAAATCTGTCATGCTCGCTGTGAGATCTGTGATCTTTACTTGTAATTAGAAGGTGTGTGTACAGAGCCTGGCTCCGTTGCTTTAAATCACTGTAATTGCCCCTGATCTCCTCTTAAAACATCACTATTCATCCCCCCATAATTACCGGCACATCTGCGGGAGCACACATGCCCCTCTTTTCACTGACATCACTGTGCAATCAGCCCGACCAGCTTTCTGCTATCTGTTGGTGGCCAGCATCACACTAGTACGTACAGGGCAAAACCTTTTATTATGACATTAGACGACTTTTCATAAATAGTAAATTTCTCTCCTGTGTGGCTCCACTGTGTCTCTGCCCATCAGAACTGGTTTTACCTTTCTAAAAAAAACCAGGATCCCGCTGCGTTGTATCTCCAAGCATATTTCTGTTGCCCTATTTTATTGAATAAAATGTGACAAAACATGTAGAGAAGCTAATGGAAACACTCACTGCTTCAGTGTAGACTTTGATGAGATCCAGCAATAGATTTTACAATATTTTCTGAGTTGCTGTGAAATGGCAAATACTCACTACAGTCAACAGAGAGAATATGAAAGAATATGAAAAACAAAACAGTATTTTATCCTTTGATTTGAGTGATGAAAATACCTTCATATTTAGTGTCAAAATACTTAAGGGTTTTGTATTTTTGTATATAATACTTACATGATGACATCACACAGTTTGAAAATGCGAACCAGTGTGGACTGGACGGTGCTGAATCTACCCACACCTGTTGAGATCTGAATACTGAAAAGTTGATTCAGTGGAAAGTGAATAATCATGGTTAATATTTTTGGTTTATTTGTCAAATGAATCACAATAACACAATTATTTTTATGCTTTTGCTGTCACTCTGTTGTTCTTAAAAAATTCCTGTCAAATGTAATATCAGGTGTGTGTTACAGACCTGACCTAAGCCAAATATTTAACATGAAGGCCAATGTTAGCCAACTCTTTGCTTCTTGCTGTCATTGTTTTGCCCTGTACTGCACCTCCTCACTTTTTTGCCTTGTATGTCTTATGTATCACATGTACTTATTTTTTTATTCATTTTTTATTTGTTTGTATTCTGTGTATTGCCTTTTTTAATCTACTGTTGTACAGTGTCCTTGGGTGTCGTGAAAGGCTCATAAAATGTATTATTATTATTATTATTATTATTGACAGTTTACCACCTTCTATCTCATACTTTCATCACCAGAAGGCGTCATATTCAATGAGGGCATGTATTGCACAAATCCTAATTTATTGCTAGAGGTTTTGCACAAACAAATGCTTTTTTTTTCATTGATTAAATTATTCAACTGTATTGTGAAGACACAAATAATTGTGTTGAATTAGTGAAAATGGCTGAAAATTCCATCTTTTCTACAACAGACCTGACTTCTAATAAGTGTGAAATAGTTTGAAATGTTACTGGGCATTGAAAAGAATAGATTACAACATCATTATGCGTCATTAAGAAGGTATCTGAATAACTAACATTTATCTAAGAAGCCATTAGGATATATTAGCATCAGGGTTGTAACAGACAGGTCAACATATTGATTTGTCGACTGAGTATATGAAATGTCTTGTTAGACTCTCAGACTCTGTCCATTTTATCGACTCGCCTTGGTTCACAGAAGAAGGAATAAGCTGTTAGAAAAAAGTTTTGTAGAGTTCTTGTACTTTTTTTTTAGGTCAAGGATTTGGTATTTTACTTTAAAATCAATTTTTATGTATTTTTGCCCATCCTTGTATGATCTAGTACAGCTTTTATCTTTAACTCTTTAACTTATGGAAACAAATACAAAATACAATGTACTTTTGTAGTTTTTTATGAATATATTCCTTCACTGAAGGCTTTTCATTCTAACAATAGGACTGTCTCACCTTCGCCTGCATAACAAGTTCACTATAAATGTAGGTTTGAAGCAACACTTTTTACCACCTGCCTTCACTTGGTATTCAGAGTGATTGCATTATGCTATGCTTACTTTCAATCAAAGTGTCCATACTGTGAAATCATACCTCAAAACACCACCATACAAACTTCACACTCATGTATTTTATTTTGTGTCTGACTTTCAGTTACTGAAAGAGTGAATGCTAAAAAAAAAAAAAAGTCTGAATAATGAAACACTGAATAAGTACTATGGCTTACTAAGTATAACCAACTATCTAACAGTCCTGTACATAAAGTGAAAAAACAATGAGTAGCATTAGTGTTATACACAGCCTGGTCAAAAAAACCTCACCCGCTCTAATATTTTGTTGTCTCACCTTTAGCTTTGATTACAGCACGAATTTATCATTTCGATAAGCTTGTGCAATGTCTAAATGTTTATTTCTGTTCATATTTGCATGGATTTTTGGTCTAGATCTTGTATTAAAGTAGGGAACTGTATGAAGCCTTCTCCAGCACATCCTAAAGGTTCTCAATGGGGTTCAGGTCTGGAATCCATGTGTTAAATTATGTTTCATGCTCCATGATCCTGTTACTGGTACTGTCATATTGGAATATTTCTGTGTCATCATTGAGGAAAAACTCCACTGATGTTCAACTGGTCATTGAGTATACTCAGGTTCAGCTGACATCATTATTTGAACACATAGCATTACTGAACCTAGACCAGACCAACTGAATCAACCCCAGATCATATAACTGCCCCCACAGGTTTGTACTGTAGACACTATGCATGATGGGTAATCACCTCATTCACCTCTCCTCTTACCCTGATGCACTCATCACTCTGAAACAGGATCAATCTGGACTCGTCAGACCACATGACCTTTTCCCCATTGAAACACAGTCCAAATGTTATGCTCCCCAGTAAATTGATGCCTTTCTGTACGATTAGCCCAGAGGTTTTCTAAAGGCTGCATTGCTGTTTAGTCCCAATCTCTTAAATTCACTTTACATTTGGAATGTTGAAATGCTGTCATTGTCATAATTAACCCATAAAGACACAGCACTACTTTTGTCACTTCCCAAATTAAATTTTCTCTATATATAACCTTTCTTAAGTGATTTATCACCATTTATTTATAATATTATCCTCTGTATTTTACATTTTATCCATATAAATCATGTATTTTCCTATATTTAATTCACTGATCATGTAGATGTTCATTAAAGCTCAGATTAAAGTTGAGGGTTATTATAACAAAAGCAGAGAAAACTGCAGAAAAGTGACTTTTTCAGTAAAATATATCATTAACTGAACATAAACCAAGCGTCTCCATCCACTGTCATTGATCCAACTCCATGGGTTTTACTGCTGAATCAGTGTTGTAGAAGATGACGGTGTTTCCATGGTAACTACTGAGCCTCTGAATGTCTAAATGGAATATATATAATAACCATGAAAAGATGACAAACTGCATTTTACACCAATTATTTACATGTATTGATAGGATTAATGGATAGGTATTAAACATCAGTAAATGGTTTTGGGTCTTAATGGGTTAAACATTGCCAAGAGATCTATTGAAATTAATGTTCTAGGCAAGTTGGCAGTTTAAGTTAAATTCAGTGTTGATCACAAATATATTGGTTCATCACTGTCCTTCCAGATTGTAATAATTTTTTTTTTTTAGTAGTTTCAGCATTCTCCTTGTTTTCTTTGCTGTATTCAGGCCAATAATTCTGACTCTTTGGAAACAGAGTTACATCTTTACCACAAACATGTCTTTTGAGATGGTAGTTTCAGAAATGAGAAGCTCCTCACTGAATCGGTTAGGGTTAAAAAAGATATTGCAGCTGAAACATATTAATCACTGCTGTAATTATGAAATGGAAGTCTATTACCTGTTTGCTTAATTAAATTCAGGTGGGAACTTTTTTGGTCAAGCGGTGCATAATAATGATAATAGTGTATAATTTCAGACTAAATTAAATATGACAAATTATGAAGAGAATGCTGATGTTTGACATATCCAGCTTAACCAAATATATGATAGATACAGTATCTGTATAGTCTGGTAATAAATAGAATAATTGTGGTACTTAACTGGAAAGGCATTGGTTATCTTTATAAGTCAGTCTGCTGCTGTGGTAGATTTAACCAGCCTAAAATATAGTGTGCATCTCTCTTTTTAACATGGTTTCACCTTGACAGTTGGCTGGACATTTGTATCCATTCTGCAGAGTCACTGTTGACAAACATAGTCACAGTTAGCTGGAGATAATCATGAGAAAGCCTTGAGGTAACAACCGTGTGGGCCTAGTGCATCAGAAATCACGTGTGACCCAATTCTGAGCTGTCCTAGATATAAACCCTTGGCTTCCAGTAGATTACTGTCCTCCTCAGCTTATGATCAAAGACAGGCAGGAAACAAATGGCCGCATTGCAAGAGATGGAGACAAACACGAGCAGGACTGTGGAATGAAGAACACGTTGCATTAAGAAAAAACAAGGAAGAGAAAGGACCATACGTATATAACCTGGATGATGGAGACAGAAACCGGCTGATAACAGAACTAAAGCAACATTAACCCATAAAGACCCAAACAACCACCATTGAACAAAATTGTCTACTGATTAAAAATGTTTTATATTTGTTGATAGATTAATCCTATCAATCCATGTAAATAATTGATGTCAAATACAGTTTGTCATCTTTTCGTGGTCATCAGATATGACCGGACAGTCAGAGGCTCCATAGTGAACATGGAAACACCGTCATCTTCTAAAACACTCAGTCACCAGTAAAAGTTTGACACATGCCAGTGGACAGAAACAGTTGGTTTATGTTCAGTTACTGGTATCTTTGCTGAAAAAGTCACTTTTTCTTCCAATTTCTCAGTTTTTCATATAATAACCCTCAACTTTAATCAGAGTTTTTAGTGAACATTTATATGATCAGTGAATTAAATGTAGGAAAATGCATGGTTTTCAATGAGAAAATGCAAAATACAGAAGACAACGTTGTAAAAAATGGTGCTAAATCATTTAAGAAAGGTTAAATACAGAGAAAAATCATTTGGGAACTGTCATAAAAGTAGCATAGGGTCATTATGGGTTAATACTGGTTTTCTAAAGAAAACCTACCCTCATACTGGCTGTTTACATAGTTTTGGCTAGTTTCAGGACTTGTAAGCAAAGGGAAGACATAGTATTAGTATTGTTTGCAACTAGGATTAGTACATGCAGGGTTACAGACAATAGACAATAGACAATAATGTGTAAAATATCTACTTTATAGAAATTTTGTGTATTATTTGAAAACTTTGTAAAGGTGTCAGTGAGAGTATGAAAAAAGACACAGTTGTAGGCAGCGATGCATGCCACTTCATCTTTTCTGTCTCCAGTCCCTTCAGATATGAGCTGTGGACACTGATGAAAGCACCACCATTGTCCCATTTTTCTGTACAAATGTATGCCACCACAATAAAAATGTAAAAAGATGCTGTGAAATATATTAGTTGATGATATAATCAAGTAAAAATTCAACAGATCATCTAATTCCATCATGGCATAATCTTGTTATATTACACTAATGCATTAATTTTGGTTCTTAAATTAAAAAGCTTCAATGTCAGATATAAAATGTATGTGCTTTGGGGTGCTTTAATTGCAGCTTGCCTCCATGGGGGTGCTCAGTGGAAACAGTTGGGATATTTTCTAAATTGGATCATTCTTCAAAACAATAAATGTGATTTTTCTCACACAGCCAAATGCAAATTATTTTGCAGTGAATGTATGGAAATGTGTCTGTCGCTGGCAAGAAACCACTTTTCACCACTGCTTTCTTCCTCTCCTTTGTTAGTATTAATGGGATTTACTTAAAGTTGGAGTCAGCGATTCCAATCTTAATGCATCAAGTATCTTCTTGTGGTGTGCTGGCTGTCAGTTCTGTGTGTGTGTTGAAAAAGAAAAAAAGCTGGTGTTTATACAAATATATACAACTCTGGAAAAGGAAGGAAAACTGAAAAGAGGGATGCATGTGTTTGCTTGAACTCAAACATCAACAGTCATGTGTGGTGTGGTGGGGTAGTGGTTCACACTTCTCAGCTGTATTCAATTTACCTGTTCTCTCCACACCACATGGGTTTCCCTTAACATTAATTCTCCTATTGGTGCCCCTGAACATGATGCTGGAGTTGGTCCTCAAGCGCCTTTAATATCAGCTCACTGCTCCTAATGTGTGCTATGTGTTAACGCTAATTGCTATTTGCTAATGCCAGGTACTGTGTGTATATTAGGATGGGTAAAAAGCAGAGACGGAATTTCCCTGTGGGGATAATACAGCAAGTTAACCTTTAACCTTTGTTTTAATTATCAAGAAGCACTAACTCCACCATAGAGTTGTGGTTTGTGAATTAAGTAATGCTTTGTCTCCAGAAGGTGTTAGAGATGGGGATCCTGCAGAGTCTGTCTTCCCGACGATCATTTCCATCAGCCTTCTGATCAACTGAACTGACTGTTTTTCCCTAGCAAGAAATGTCAACATTTGATTAAAAAAAAAACACCTAGGATTTCCATGTAGTTCATAACATGCAGCCTTATTCATATTCTAAAGGATAAATGTGGATAGAAATTTAAAAAATAACATAACTACATTCCTTTCAAAACAGAAATTGAAGTCAGAACTGGAATTTAACTGTAAAATGATTTAAAAGTGAGTTTTCAGAGGAGATTTATAGAAACATACAGAGTTTTCCTGTCTAATATCATCTCCCAACATTTAGGCTTGTTCCTGCATACAGTGTAAAGCAGCAGATGGGAAAGCCTGGATAACAATGCACTGGAGGGACCTATTAGCCCACTGTGATCTCTGTCATAACTAGTGTGGCTGTAGGGTTAACCAGGACCGACATGCAGTGGAGCATTCACGTCCTGTACTTGTCTCTCTGTTTTCCAGGCTCCATTACTCAGACTCATGCATGGCAGTATTAATCATCATAACCTGCCTCAATGCACAAACAGCAGTAATGAATATAAAACACACTCTGATGCTCATTCACCAAAGCAAAATCTATCAATAACTGTTGCTCATATTTAGGTGATAATCAGCACTATAATCCTCTAGAGCCTTGCACTTATCTATGCCTTTTGTAAATAATTTTTAATAAGTTTTTGTTTAATAAGATCACATATGAAGCATACTATTTATATTTGTTTATCTGTCTCTTTACTTCAGAGAGGACAAATTGTGACAAATGAGGTTTTTGTGTCTAGGAGGTCTAGGAGCTTTAAAAATAATGTTTAACTATTAAAATGCTCACTTGATAGCCAATTTCAGATAATAAGCTGCTCAGATTTAGGTGAATTTGTGTTGTCACAGCTGTACTATACACTTAATGGCCTAATCCAGTCCACCAGACTAAACACAAATCAGCAAAATCATTCTAACACCATAGCAAGAATATAAAAGATGGTATCCATAGCACCAACAGGACACCGGTGAGGACAGCAGCAGCTTTTACTGTACTTTACCAATACAGCAGCTTTTGTTTTAACTTTAAAGTTAAAACAACCAGCTCTGAAACACTGGAGCAGGAATAAAACTTAACATGCACATTGGGGAGCCATCTGAGATTTTTATTAACTTGCTAAAGATGTTGTTAGATCAGAGGCGTCAAACTCATTTTAGTTCAGGGGCCACATCCTCTCAATATGATCTAAAGTGGGCCGAACTAGTAAAATAATAAAATAATAATCTGTAAATAATGTCAACTCCAAACTTTTGTGTATGTTTTTAGAATGAAAAAAGTAATATTACATTATGAAAACGTTTACATCTACATGTACAAACTATCCTTTACAAAAATGTGAATAATGTGGACAACTATGAAAAAACTGCAATTTATTGAGAAAAAAATCTGTCCAATTTTAACAATATTATGCCTTAGGTTTTCATTTACATATGTACATTACAACTAACAGATCTATTCAGTACATGATGATTTATTTAATGTATTTTTCCAAAAACATTTCAAGTACCCCCTGGGCTTCTTCCAAGTACCCCTGGGTGTACATGTACCCCCATTTGAGAAAGACTGTGTTAAATGAATCAATTAATACCTACAACTCAGCACATTTAAATAAAAGTATGGGATATTTTCTTGATTCCGTTGTGATCACTCCATTGCATTCCCAACTTCAGCAATGCTAGAGATTCATCTATACAGCATCACCTTTGTATCTTTGTAGGATTCTTCAGGGTTAATATACAAAATCAATGGCAAAATGATGTAAAATCATCTACAGTCATTTTAAGGTTCAATATACCAGAGTAACACAGCTTTGGAAACCCATGTCTTTGACACAGAACACTCAGAGGTTGACTTTCCCACGTCAGTTTCCACAGAGTTTTTTGGAACATGATTTAACAGTCCTTTTGAACAAAGAACATTCCTATAGTGCATCTGCCACAGACGAACAGAATAAATCAGATTGTGTAAGTTCCCTGATGAAACAGAGGAGTATTTCTGCTTGGTGTCATCATACTCATTATGAGACACCCATTTATAGATCTGAGAAGGTGCTCTCGCATCCTTAGAATAGCCATGAGGTCAAATGGAGAAGAGCTTTACTTTAAAGACGCAGAAGTGTGCCAGGCAGAAGTAGGAAATGTGTAGCATTCCACAAACTATGGTCTGTCTTCTCTAAAATAAAAATTTGGTCTTTGAATGGCAAATTATTTAAGTTTGACCTTACCACCATACCGGGAGGTCTGTCACCCATTTGTTATACCAGGTGTGTATTTCTGTAGTTAATTTTCAATTAGCTATTAGCCGCTTTTATAAAGCACTTCTGTTCTGGGAATATTTTACCTTTATTCCGGAACGACGTCTGTGTAAACGAAATGGTGGGATCATTTGGTCCCACCTCTGTAACACCTCTGGAGGTAGTAACAGAGCCACGGTAAAGGTGGAATCATGATGTAAAAGGAACACCGCTCGAGTCACCATGGGAACTGTATGGTTGTGTTGTGAATGAACTAGTGATTGGAACTTGCAATTTGAGTCTGTAACTGACCAACTATATTTTGGATTATTCATAACTATTATAAGGTAGCAGAGGATGTTATATTAAGTTAATGAAAACCAAGTCTAAAAGTAGAAAGCAGGAATAAATAACATTCTTAACTGAAATAATAAAAAACAACAACTGATGTCATGCATTCATTCATCCAACCATTTTTCATTTTCTAACAGCTTGGTTTGATGGAAAATATTCATATGCCACTAAATTGCAAGAGTGTTTTGTAATAAACATCCACACTATGTTGCCAAAAACACAAACAAAACTTGATTTTCTTTGGTGAAGAAGTATAATTCTCTGGAGGGCTTCGTGATTTATTTTGACTTTCCTGAACAGGAGGTGGTGTTGGGTGGATGTCTGAACTGGAATTTACATCTTAACTCCTATAGGTTTGTAGTTTCAGGCTATAAAACAACTATGGTAAGGACTAGAAAAAGAAACAAGCATGGTTTAAGTATTACTAAATGCATTTTTTTTTCTTTTAAATCACACCATTGTTGATGTTTTTCAGTATTAAACCTGGCAGCCCTTTTCCTTACTATAAAAAGTTTAAAGCTGTTGTGAAAAACCAGCTGATATTGTACGTGGTGTTGGTGGCTCCCAGTGTGGCTATAAATCCAAGCCTTTCTCATAATACCTGTTAAACTGAGGCGAACACTAAAACCCAACAGAAACTAAAACTAGTAAATACCTCAAAATGAAATAAACACAAAGTACATTCACTCAAATGAAATAAAAAGCAATCTGAATGACATAAAGTATAATGACATTTTTAAAACTACAATGACACAAAGGCCACCTTCAGGTTAATGATATTTATGAAAGAAATTAACCTATATCTAAACGTTCATTGCAGTATAAAGTCTGCATTATTTCATCACATACAGTAAAAGGATATCTTAAATGTCATGTTTCTAAGTACACATGTTGTGACATATAACTCAATATCCACCAGAGCAACTGTCTAGAGCTGTAAAATCATATCTGAGTATAAACAACTACAGTCTTGACATCCTGGCAGCTTTTTTAGTCACATATCTGCTACTCAAACCATTGCTTTTGGACTGTATTCAGTGGCAGCTGGTGGTAAACAAGACTGGAGGACTAATGTGTGACTAAAGTCTGTCTTTTCAGCAAAAAGAACAGCACAAAACAGAACAAAAAAATATGAACACATCAGAGCTTCACGTACCCCAGAGGATTTGAACATTACTAGAATGTATGAAGTGAAATGGCTGAGTGTGGTTTTGTCTCATATGCCATTAAACTACAGTACAGTGCAAAACAGAGCTAACTAAAGAGAAGTATAAACTGTTTCATTGGACAAAATTTGCTCCGTGTGACATTTGTAACGGGTTCAATTTATTCCAAACGCATCTGTGTCTGACTGGAGATGTCTTGAAAACCATCCAATCACATATGGACAAGAAAATTAATACAATTCTGATTGGCGACAGGGCTCAAAAATGGCATCCAACTAAATTTTCAGTCCAGCAATCTGAGCACAGCCACATGTCACCTGCTCACCAGAGGTTTTTGGATCATTTATCTAGTGAGATATTACCTAAACACAGTTAAAATCACCTTCAGTCACATGGCATGTATTATATTGCATTATAACAATTTAAACATAGCACATTCTTATTTGGGGCGGCACGGTGGTGCAGTGGGTAGCACTTGTGCCTCACAGCAAGAAGGCCCTGGGTTTGATCCCAACACCAGTCAGTGGGGCCTTTCTGTGTGGAGTTTGCATGTTGTCTGCATGGGTTCTTTCCGGGTACTCCAGCTTCCTCCCACCATCCAAAAACATGCACTCCTAGGTTAATTGGTTAATCTAAAATGGCCCATAGGTGTGAATATGAGAGTGTTGTTTGTCTCTGTGTCAGCCTTGTGATGAACTGGCAACTTGTCCAGGGTGTACCCCGCCTTCACCCTTAAGTAGCTGGGATAGGCTCCAAGCGACCCCCGCGACCCTAGTGAGGATTAAGCGGGTTGAGATGATGACTGATGATGACATTCTTATTTATTTCTTTCCTTTTTTTTTAGTTAGGTCAAATTCATTTTTAATGAATTAATGTTAAGTGTACCACTGCGCCCTCTATGGACCAGGCATCCACTGACTGATAACCACATTTCATATCCACCAATACACATACTTGTATTTATCCATTGCAGAGTTAATATTGTTTTAAATATTTACCGGGAACAATTTTATTTTGGCATTTTTTATTCTAATAATAATGTTTACACTGGGATTTGTTGCACAGTGGCAGTATTCTTTGTAAAAGAACTCTCAGGAGTCACTGGATGCTGTGTTGCATTTCATGGACGAGCTTATGATATAGATGAGTGATAAAATATTGGTTGCTGCTCAGTGGATATATCAAATAACAACTGTGTTGATATCAACAAAGGAAACCACAGAGTAAAGCAATGCATAAGAAAATAGCCTGATGAAAAAAATGCGCGCAAGAAAAATACCCTCCCTTTCCCGGCGTGTGTGGATATCAGCCATGAGAATAATAAGACCCCACATTCACAACACTGTAAAGCGCCGGTGTAACAATAGATGTTTGAATAACTACCAGAGGGGCCATTGACTCAACCTTCGGTTAATCACCCAACTGCCTTCTTCCATTCTCTGCCTCCTTTTTTCTCTCTTCCCTCGCACTCAATACACCTCTGCATAGCCCAGGAATCTCATTTATCAACGCCAGTCCAGAGTGGATATTAGTAACCCCGCAACAGTGTGTGAGAGTGTATTATCTCCCCGCTGCTTGTCTCCTTACTTCATCAGAGAGTTGCAGATGTAATGGACTAATTTCCAGAATGGCTGAGCGACTGATTAGAGCTTTATTATTGAACTAGCTGTGTTTGCTTGTACGGCATTGTTGATTTACACTGACCTTTCGCTGTTGTTTCCAGAGACACTGAACTCTTCTGTTTTCTACAGTGCATGTGTGTCTACAGTCTCATAAAGTTAGCAACACACACACAGTATATTATAAAGTATATATGAGCATACACACTCAGGCAAACAAGAAACACTATCATTTTAAAAGCTCTACATCAAGGATTTGTGTGTACTTGTGTATATATATATTTATATATCCTCCTAAGGCCCAGGAGCCCCACAGGTTTTTGAGTTTTGGCTTTTTTTAATTAAATAATTGCTTATATTGGAAACA
>JAPQRQ010000015.1:16562433-16583024 GCA_037367365.1 Apogon talboti | reverse complement strand
TAATTAAATAATTGCTTATATTGGAAACATCATGATGCAACAGTTTTTTCAGATGCATTCTTAAAAATTTCTATGGACTGTCATTTTAAGTTTACATACCCTAGCAGTATTTGTGATTCTTTAGCCATTTTTCAGAGAATATGAATGATAATACATAAACTTTTCTTTCACTCGTGGTTAGTGGTTGGGTGAAGCCATTTATTATCAAACAAATGTGCTTGCTCTTTTAAAATCATATCGACAACAGAAACTATCCAAATGATCCTGATTAAAAGTGTAAATACCCTAGTTCTTAATCCTCTTCTTGACAAAAAGCCTCCAGTTCCTTTAAGTTCTTGGGCGGTCTTGCATGTTTGAGATCTCTCCAAAGTGGCTCAATGATATTGAGGTCAAGAGACTGAGATAGCCACTCCTTCACCTTCACTTTTTTCTGCTGTAGCCAATGACAGGTCGACTTGGTCTGGTGTTTTGGGTCATTGTCATGTTGGAACATCCAAGACCGTCCCATGCTCATTCTGTTAGGGTATGTAAACTTATGAGCACAACTGTACGGGCTGTTTGGTGCAGATTTGCAGTCATACTTCCATCAGCCTGCCCCAGGGCACCTGTGGATACACACTGACAAGCCTGTTGTGATGTGTGATGTTGTGATCAAATGTTATGTTGTGATGTCCTATTCTCTCTTAATTGTATAGTAACATTAGTGTCCTGTTTTTCTGTTGTAGATGTATTTTACTTCTTTTTTACATCATGGCCAGGGGACTACAGATGAAAACTAGCCTTCTGGCTAATTCTGTCTTTTTTAACCATGTGTATTCATATGTTTTTATGAAATTGCATTGTCCCCTTTCAAATAAACTAAACTAAACTAAACTAAATGTAGTTTACCACCACCAGAGAGAGTGAATGAATGATCAGTAATGTAAAGCCCTTTGGGTGCCTTGAAAAGCACTATAGAAATCAAACCAATTATTAATATTGTTAAGGTTACCTCACATTATTTTCTCTGGGACATTTGGTCTTTGAATTTTACTCACCTTAATATACACAACATCCCAGATCCTCTTGTCACTTTGCTCAAAGGCACTGACTGGAGAACTGATCTACGTATTCCAGCTTTTGATGGTGGGTAGAACTAGACCTGGAGGAAGGAACAGGTCAATTCAATGCACCCAGGTCGAACTGGAAGTCCAACACAACTTTTTATCTATGAGTTGGAAATGTATTTAACATTTACAGACTGCAGATCATTTATAAATTACCTGCAGTCTGAACAATGTCACAGTGAATACCTAAAGCATATATTTAAACATGGAATAGTTATGTAATCTTCAGAATGACTTTGATAGTAATTATGAATCTGCTTTTGTGTTTCACATGCAATGACCCCAGTCCACCTTTGTGGATCCTGATTGGTTGTGTAGCTGTTTCTGATTGGCTATAAAGTCACCTTGGATCCAGAAGTCAGGAAGTCAGTTAGGAAGTGAGTGTGTCTGTTGTATTGTAACATGTAGAGTTGGCCGCTTTAAAAAGTGAATCTGTCTCCCTTATGCACATTCTTTTTTTTAAATTAAGTTATTTATTAATTATTTATCAAGAGCAGTTCACCACCACCAACTGAACCTGCAAATTACATTTACAAACAACAGGCTACCTCTTCTATCGCTGCTACAGGAAGAAAGAGCAGAAAATAGATATACAGATGGATGGGTTATTACTTTTACTGCTGCTGCCATTTTGGAGGAGACTGAAAGGAACCAGTTCACTTTCAAAGGTGAGTCTGATTAGCCATCAGTGATCTCAGTCTAATGATAGTTGGTTCATTTCAAATTCTATGGTCATTATCACAGCTGAAGTATTCTGGTTAGACTAGCTCAATATACCTATCTGACATAAATCTGACATCAGTATGTTTCCAGTGTCAGTTGAACTCTTTCAACAGTTTAAATTAATTCTCAGTACAATGATGTGAGAGTGAAGTGTGATTTATGTTCACTTGTATGACAGTGTTGGAAGATTCTAATTGTATTTAAAGTGTGTGTTTGCTCCAGGTTCATCTCCATGTCAGTCAGAGCATCTGATAAAAAGCCATGCCGTATTTTAACTAAATATACCTGGTATAATCACGTGCAGGAAGAGGATGGCAGCTATTTTTGTCCTCCGGGTGGACATTACCAAACATCTGTGAAAGCGCACAAAAAATATTAACCAACTTATGAACCATTTGCTTTTTTTTTACCTCCATAAAATGAGATATGCATCACCACATCTCATAAGAGTATGTTTCTGAGACATGCCTCAAACAAAGTTATGTGTGCTTTGTGAAAAATGGATCCACTATCAACTACAAGTGACTTCAACCTGTCATTATCTGTGTTCACATTCAGGACTTTTAGGAGCTGTGAGGTTTTTATCATTATCTCATCTTCTACGTTAACAGTATGTAGTGTTGAAGTGAAGAAAAGCACTGAAGTCAGGAGCTAGTGCAGGTTTTTGGAGAAAAATCTAATCTGAGATAAATTTCAACACGAGCACACAGAAACTTCTACATGCAGTAAAATCTTAAACCCATAAAGACCCAGCATTACTTTTGTGGCAGTTCCTAAATTAATTTCTCTCTCTGTTTGACCTTTAAGTGTTTTATCGCCATTTATTATAATGTTTTCCTCTGTATATTCTTTTAAGTGAAAATTTGGTATTTTCCTATACTTAATTTGCTGATCATGTAGATGTTCATAAAAGCTCAGATTTATGTTGGGGATAATTATATCAGAAAGAGAGAAAACTGAATAAAAAGTGACTTTATCAGTAAAGATATGATTAACTGAACATAAAACCAACTGTCATTGATCCAAATCCATGGGTTTTACTGGTGAATCAATGTTTTAGAAGATGACGATGATTTTAGAAGATGTTTCCACGTTCACTACAGAGCCTCTGATCGTCAAAATGTGTCATATCTGATGACCATGAAAAGATGACAAACTGTATTTTACACCAATTATTTACATGTATTGATAGGATTAGTGGATCAACAGTTATACAGTTTAGATCAGTGGATGGTTTTGGTTGTTTGGGTCTTTATGGGTTAAAAAAGCTCTTTGAAGTATTTAAAAATTCAACAGTATTTAACGTTCACGTATTGTAGTGCTTGTGTGCTTACATTAACAGTCTGTTTTGCATTGAGAGCTGGTTTTTGGTTAGTTTTAGCAGACAACAACAGCTAGTGTTGTATTGTTGCCACTGTAGAGGAATAGAAGAGAGGCACTGGGGCTCTAAGGAATGATGATCCAGATCTTCCACATAAATATCTGTGTACACATTGTTATCATGGATGTAAGTAACCAGGAAGGTTTTTAACTTAAAATGGAGTAAGCCAATGTCAAGAAATGACCTGTTTCCAGCACAAACTACCTCCGAGAGCAACCTTATCTACGCATACTAGTACGCCCGAACCTCAAGGATGAATTAAACGTTATCTTCTGCTCACCCTCAAAGTAGTTAAAGAGGGAAAACTCTAAAGCATAGAGGTGTCTGTTCATTCTGTAACTATCATCCTACTGACGGCTTATGGTAAAGAGTGCCGGCATGAAAGGGCTTATTAAGCATATGGCAACTCTCACAACACTTTCTTTGAAATCCTCTCCCTCCGTTTCCCCCTGAAACACACACAGCTCGTGCCTAGTTGATATTCTCAGTGCAGAGGCATGTGTGTCTCCCTGTGCCCTCGGTCTATGGGTGGCATTATAGACTCAGCAGGGCGATCAGTGGGGGTCAGAGCCAGCATTTAACCCTCTGTAGCCCTAGCAGCCTCTCTCCCTCATGAACACCTGTTCTTCTTTTACATGGGGAGACAGTCGCTGACTCAGAGGTGAGAAGAGTGATAAAGTGCTTTTGGAAAGGGAGAGACAATGAGGAATCTTCATTGACTGCCTACCGAGTGCTCAAGCAGGGAATTTCTGAACCAAAACATACACTATTAAGAGCAGCCGGAGAGGGAAATGATTGAAAGTGGTGCTGTCTTTGATTGTGGTCAGATAGCCTTTGCACTACAGATTCACTTCAATAAACGTCAAGACAGCTTTCTGCTCAAAGAAGTGTAGCAAATGTTCATTGTTTGTTCAAAGCTGTGTGTGTCTGTTCATGTAAAAATCTGAAATGAGTCGGAAAAAAAAAATCCTGCGTATATGTATGAGGTCTCAATCGCCTGCCAGAAAGACAGACTGAGAGAAAACAGAATTGAAGGAGCCAAGAGGGAGGGGTTCATAGAGGATTTGGGTCATAGATTGCCAAGAGGGATCGTATTGTGTGGTGTGTATGTGTGTGTGTTTTTCAGGGTCTGTGAATGTGTGCGTTTGTGCGTTATGTGCATGGGTTTTTTTTTGTCTGCATGTGAGCGCTGTCACGTGTGTCTATATCACTTACACAACAGATTTTTTGATTAAAACCAATTATTGCCGTAATGATAATGGTTTCTCTGGGCAGGAAATTTAATATAAAGACTGTTAGTTTGACAATGTTATTAAAAGCTATCATCAGTACGATCACTAAATATTAAATAATGTATTATGGCTCTGTGATGTGACCAAAATCAAATATTTAGATACAGGTAATTTCATACTTAGATTTCATACTGTACATATATGATGTAAAAGAAAAATTTGTCACATTTTACAACGTGTCAAATTGTTCCTGAGACATTGTGTTTTATAAGTAATAAGGGCTGATGGACAGACATATTGTCTTATAGAGATGTGCTGTGGACATAAAAATAAGATGGTGGAGGACTTCTTTCTGGAGCAGTTCTGTTGTTAAGAGGAATTGGTATCGCCACTAATAAGCAGAAAAAAACATGGACTGTCAATACAGAGTTTACAGGGGAAACGGCTGATAATAACGCTGCCCCTCATAGTAACGTTTGAGCTAAATCCCATAAATACTGAAAAAAAAAAACCCACTATATGTGTGACATTCTAAAATCAGCCCCTGGAGATTTGACAAACTGGATCACTGGCACCTCCATCAGCCGACTTGAGTCGAACTAAGACAGGTCAGATCACACAGTTTGTTCTAAAATGGTTTTGTCTTTGGTCTGAACTGGGCTTTGGAGAAAGTTGGAGTTAAAATTAGGTAACAGGCTGTCATTGAAATAACTTTTATGGCGAGTGTATAAAATTAATTGTATAGTAAAACTTTTTTTCCTGCTTACTTTACAGTGAGAAACTTTGATGCCACATTTTCCTAGAAGACAAATCACACATGCACATATCTGTATCTTTCAGTGCAGGGTCACGGTACACTGGGTCAGCCAAAAACGCAGTGTCTGGAGCACTGATCTGTAACTGTTAAGGGCCTTGCACAAAGGCATGCTTTTGGCAGAGATGTTATGGGTGAAATGCCAGCCTGCCTCTAAGCGCTGGCTTGCATCCAGCGAACACTCTCCCATGAGGTCGAGGGTGATTGGACCACTGACCCCCCCGCCACAAGGATCGGCTTTTGTAACTGCATAGATAATGGGACATCAGCTATTCACAAATAATTTAAATATAGTTGATACGCTGATGTAAAAACTCTCCAAAGTAGTTAAGTTCACTTGCCTTTTGGATGGGTTTATGTGTTTGATGAAGTGTTTAATGTTCGGTAACACTGGAGTGCTTTTATTTAGTGGCCCTCGTAGGCAGCCGATGGTGCAGGGGGTAACCCGTCCACAGATCTCCATCCTCTGTCATTCACTCCAGCGAGCTGCAAGGAATTCATCCTGAATCTCTGGTGTTTATTCATCTCTGGGGTCAGGGGTGATGACCCACTACTCTGCATTGTCATCACATGACCTCACAGTCACATCACTTGGGGAGAAGCCCTGTGGACTCAGCATATCTGCACTCATCTCCTGCCAATCACATCAACTAGAGGGGGAATGGGCGGTCAGGGGTGACACTTAAACCTTCTCTTTGCCGAACTCTGTCAACAGTGTTTTTGGATGCGTGTAAATACGGTTCTGATATATTAAAAAAAAAAAAAAAAAAAGAACGTCCTCATGGTTTTGTAGTGCTGCTGGTATCAAGGGCTGTGCATTTCCTTGTAATTTCTTTGAGGGAAGACGTATTCAACTCTGATTATAGCTTGTCAAAAGCAGAGCAGTGGAGTACATTCACCCCCGACAAGTATTTCTGTATAATCAGATGTTCAGATTGTGAAATACAAACACCTGTTCTCTTTTCTGTAGATAATAATGAGAACTGGGGAAATTAATATTCAATTTGCTGGAAACATTTTCACATTATTTTGGACTGTTTTGAATCCCATAAATAAGTGCAATGAAAGAAGATTAAACGAATAAATATTGAAAAGCCAGCACAATCACAGATGCCATGAATGATAGATATTGAAAAGTCTGCCCTTATCAGTTGAATCATTTTACTAGTAGTTATTACATTTGATCATCTGGTGGATGTTGATCTGTGTCTAATTCCGCTTTAAACTTTCTCCCTTTTCCTCATGTAATTTTCCAGTGATTGGAATCTGTGGTTTATTTGCATGTAATTGTTGAATTGAGTTAGAGATAAGCAGGAAGATTGAGTACCACTCTCCACGCAAGCCAAAGTTATCCACAAATTTCATAGACTGAAATTTGGTTACGGACAGGCTGTGCTTCATTAGTACAGAATGAAGCTGTTGGGACTTTCTCAGCTGGCCTGGAAGCACAGTTTATTGGAATGGAATCAAATCTTTGGATGGAAAATGGAGTGAAAACTCTGTTGGAAAAAGAAGGCAGGAGGAGGCTTTAACAGTCTGAATTAAGATGTCCCTTCTAAGTTTGTTCACTGGATTTGCAATGACAGTGATTGGATTTGGATAAGAAAGAATGCATGGTTAACTTTTGGGAATCTGGCCAACCTAGTGAGGATAGACGGTGCAGATCAACAGTGTCTCACAAATTACATGCAACTATTTATTGGTTTTTTAACTCTGAAAAGGAAGGATGCAAATGTTTGGTTTACTACTGTAAAAATGGAAAAAAAAAGTTAATAGAAATGATTGTGTTTAGTACTATTTTAAGGGTCAGAGTGTACGATGTAAAAGTTGCAGTTTGTGATTTATTTTGTCCATTTTGGTTTTTTTAATTAACCCTTGAAAACCTCTCTGAAGACTTTAGTGGTGACTTATAAATTACTTGTTACATTTTTTTCTCCTCCATCTAACCAGTCCTAAGTGATTTACCATTATTTATTATTTAGGCTCTACATCTTTCAGTTAAAAGCAGATATTTTGCTATTTTTAATTTCCTGACCATGTAAATGTTCATAAAAGCTCAGAGTAACTTCAAATGTTGCAAAAAACCTGCAGCAAAAGTGACTTTTTCAACAAAATATATCATTAACCGAACATAAAAATAAGTGTTATTAATCAAATTCCATGGATTTTATTGGTGAATCAATTTTGCAGAAGATAACGGTGTTTCCACATTCACTACAGAGCCTCTTAACGCCTAAATGAGTCATATCTGATGTCACTAAAGAGCAGAGAAACTACTTTTTTACCTGAATTATTGATGAATTAGTGGTTCAAAAGTTATTAAATATTTTACATCAGAAGATGCATTTGTTCACCAGCGGCTGTTTAGATATGTGAGGGTTAAGGGATAATGACACTGAGGCTCATTTCTGCCCTCGCTCGTTAAATAGTTAAGCCCAACGCAATGCAAAATGCGTCCATGTAACGCATTTTGCGCTATTCCGTGTCTGGGCATGCTCACTAGTTCATTAACCCCAAGGAAACGCAAAATGCATTAACCCGTTTCTGGGCTAGTTGGTTAAAAGTCTGTACTCGCTAATTTCCGCATTCCAGGGCTGATTTTAACGAGGACCTGTGGAGGAATGCGTTAGAATGAGGATATATTCTTGTAGCTTCATTTCATTTTACGCCTGTCATGTATTTCCTTTGATATATTATTTATATTTGAAAAAGAACATTTTTAACAGAAGTTTGATAATATCTTTGATGATATCAGATTTGTCCCCTGGACATTTTGCACTGATGAAAACGAATTTATCGTGTGGGGATTGATCCGCTCACTGAATTTTATTCTCCACATCGATGTATGGATATAGATTACCTCAGGAGATAGTACAGCAGAGGACAGAGTCTGTGTGGCTCAGAGAGATGAACGAATGATGAATGAATGAGAGTGGTATGGGGCGGAGCCAGTGAACCGGTGTGTGTGCGTACCTGTGTGTAGGTGATGAGGTATGAGTGTGTGAGTGAGTGGATGAGGGAACAGAGCAGAGTTCAGTTTTTCTATACATTCTTTTTGTCCTGTTGTTGCCGTGGTTATGGCCAACAGTAACCGTTCAGAGTTCTGTTCGTAAAGTCACCAATGCGGAATAACTCGGGTCATCCTGACGTCCAGCTGATGCTACAATATGTGTGAATAGAGTAATTCTTCATTCTAACCATAATGCTGACAGATGCATTAATTTGGGGGAGAGAGAAGTGTGTTATGTATTTTTAACTTCAAATTTGATAATCTCTTAGTGGCGGATGGAGGGGCGCAGGAGAATGGTGGGATTCGAGGCAGGTGGGGGTTAAATGGGGCGAAGCCAATCTAAATCAACATTATGAATGCTTCAAATCACAGAAAACCCTATTGTGTTTTATCATACATTAATAAAATGAATACAAAATTAATACTTTTGGCCTTTTATAAGGTTGTCCTCAGTTATGGTGAGTTCCATCGGAAACAGTGGGACCGGAGGTGTTCATTCACTCATTCGCTCACAACTAGTTGCAAATAGCGAGCTAACGGTGGTTTAGCAAACGCAACGAGCCCAGAAATGGCGTTTTGTGTTTGCTAAGCCTCTGCTTTTGCTGAACCATTGTTAGCTTGCCATTTGCAATGAAGGCCGCGCTAACGGGTGTATTCGCTATTTAACTCACAAACAAACTTACTGGTGATATTAATGTACTTTAACACCTGATGCCACTTGTCTCATTCTGAGGTAACAAAAACTTAACAATTCTTATTTGTAGGCAACTGTGCTCTGTTAAAAACATTTCTGCTGTTAGCTCAACTAGTAGTTATTGTTATCAATCATGCCATTAAATGTTTGGTTTGGTTATTACCACATTATTACCTAAGTATTACCAATAGAATACCCTTTTTATTATTGGGCTCCAAGCTGTAAAGTGGTAGGAAGATAAAAAAAAAAAATTCCAAACATCCAGACAAAAGAACTTCTCAACATGAAAAAATTTAAGCAATCAAACAATTTCCATAAAATTTGATAAAAACAGGAATTTTTGCATTCAAGGTTATTGCACAGAAAATTACAAGCCGCTAGTATTTCCAGGTATAAAGTCCCTGTTAAAAATGTCACTTCTACAGCATTAACTTCAAACAAATGGCAGTGGTTGTAATATATGGGACGAGATATTTCGACAATATAATATGGTAATTACTACTTTTGCTCCAGGAACTTTCATTAGTTGTTACAGGTGTCATTAATGGATATTACTTTGGTAATTACATTATTAACTATGTATTATGGAATTATTACCCCATTATTACCATGTCATTTCTGAGCTGTCATGGAAAGTGCTATTATAATTTTTTATTTATTTAAGTTATTCTGGCCCAACTTTACACTCTACACTCAATAATTACAAAGTTGCACACTTTAAAACACATTATTTTCTGTGTGTAACAGTGGCCTCTTCTGTACTGCAGTGTCAACCTCTCTGATGATTTTTGCCTCTGGAATCAGGGGTGCTGCTTTTACTTTTCAGTTTATGCATACAAATGTCAATGCTGCATATCAACATCTGTGAGCGCTGCGATAGTTTAGGCTAATGTTTTAATTGGTTCCTGAGAACAGAGGGCAAACCAAATTGCTTTAGTGTCCCAGAGGCTTTCTCTCTTAATGAGATATTCTCCCCTCTCAGGATCAGAGGGGTCCTGACCCGTGTGTCGTCACTGGGATATTATTATAGCTCGTTCCCCTCTCTCTGATGGAGCACACAGAGAGGTTAATGAAAGCAGAAGTCAAGGAGATGTCTCTACACACAAAGGTAAGTGCTTCTTTCATGCATCCAATCACCAACTTTCAATAACGCAAAGTGAGAGAAGCACAGAAACAACAAATGGAAAATGCCGGTTTAATTCGATGCACCTTCAGTCAGCCGACTTCACCTGCTCACATACAGTACTGTCAGCTCCAGAGACTTCTAGGCAGACAGTCTAAAATAAGAGATGCCCTTGCACTGAATAAAATCTTGAGTTATTTTGTATCCTCTTAAAGCTGACAACACAAAATTAGGTTTTAAATTGGATTTTAAAACCACTGAGTGGTCTTCTACAGGGATCCCTACCACTGCAAAGTCCATCTTGACTTTTTATCAGGTATAAAAGAGAAGATAATAAAAAGAACAAGACAAGATAGGGCCGAGAAGCTGATGTCCTTCACCTGTGGTCACCTGTGACAAAGACTCCTTAAGCAAAAACGGACAAATGATGGAGGATAAGAATCTTTGTGGACTGTCAGTGTGGGCTGTCACTGCAGAGGCCTCCTCACGGTGACAGTTAAGAGGAAATGGAGGAAAAGAGACTGAAATAAAAAGAAGGCAGTCAGATGGCTATTCTCACCCTCAGGCCATTATTTTATTGTTCAAAGGCCTTTTTGTTTATACCAACGATAAAGCAGAGATATCAAAGATATGGGGAGCAGTCCTACGCTGCTGATAACAAAATATATGACACCTACCTCCTTCCCGCCAGCAAAGCAGAGATATAGCAGATACCTAGCGCTGAGATCTTATTCTGTCTGCCTCAGGCTTCGCAGCACCACCTCTTCCTTGCTAAGTCCTCCCCCATAAGCAGCTAAATCGATCTGATACACCTTGTTTAACCCCCTGGAGGATCTGTTAGATTAAGAAACATTTGACAATCTTAACCTACAATCCATTCAAACTTAGAGCGGTTGATAACCTTATGTCATGGCACAAAAGACAAACAATTTGTTGCCATATATAGCAACAATCAAGTTTGGTTATGGAATGCATTTTCCTTGAAGTGCTTTCTTTATCAGGGGATGTATGTTTGGAAAAGAATGAGAGTGAATCTAGAGTACAATAAATACCAAAGCACTGAGATGGAAAGAATGAGACTGCTTGTTTGTTCCTATTCATCAAATATTGCTGTCTTCCTGAAGTCATTACAATTACTGCAAATCACTGGTTCAATTAAAGTCATATATTAATGATAAAGGCTTGTGGATAAATCCTTTCTGCTTCACCAACACGGCTGATGTACCTGTTGTGCCGCTGTTTTCCCAGCTGTAGCTTTGCCGTGGAGAACACGCACTAACGGAGTTCGAGCAGGGGCAGGTAGCCACTTTGACTGACAGGCTGATTTGCTGCGTTCTCCATTGCTGTTCCTCTCCACCAAGCCGAGAAAATTAGATCTACAGTCGCTGTGCTAATGTCAATCAAATGCCTCTGTTGCTTCTAATATACCGCTTTTGTGTCCGCGTGCTCCTATGTGTTTATGTGCCAGCATATGTTAGCGAATTAAGTGTGTATGCGTTTTAGTTTTGTACTTGCAAAAATGAGTGCAGTGACCTGCAAAAGCAAAGTCGTACGAAGACACGCATCCTCATAATGCAGTTTGGAGAAGGGGGTTTGGCTAGCTCACCACGCTGCTAATCTAATAGAGCTCATTCATGCTGACGCCAGGCGAGCTTGAGGCCGGTTAGGAGGTGAAACTTAAGGGAAAGAATAAATCAGTGTTGCTGCTGACTCTGAGAATCCCTCTTGTGGTATTTCTGGGGAAACGGACCAGTTGAACAGAGCGGGGCAGCAGATTTTCACGGCAGGAACAGTCTGTCTGAGCTGGCCTTCTCTCTGTCTCATAACCTGATATGGCTGCTCGCCTCATTGGCTCCGTATCACAGCGTATCATGACCAGGACTTAGCATGTGAGAGTGTGAATTTTCATTTTGATTGCTGTTTGCGTATTACAGTAGAGTACTGGGGTGCTTGATCTGCTCAGTGATGCTTTGCCAGGGAGATTCGTCCCATAACCTATCCAGAGACAGTACAGTCATTACAGTGTGCAGCACAGAAAACACTCAGCGCTGCAACACAGAGCTGTGACCCAGATCCCAGACGAAGAAGGTTTTCATCTTTTCTCTCTCTCTCTCTCTCTCTTTTTAGAACAAAGGTTCATCCAGCTCTGATATGTGCCTCCATTTTTCCTACTATTTCTGTATTTTGGGGGCTTGAGATAAAATCCCTGTGGTTGGAAAGGATGCTCTCTGGAGTCTAATTGATGAAAGGGTACCATCCAGTTTAAGCATGCTCCCCAATTAGGAATAAGTACAAGGCAAAACTGAAAAAAGGAACAGGTTTGAGTATCCACATGAATGTGTCTTTATAACAACTGCAGATGACATGAAATTCCTTATCACCCTTTCATCAAACCCCACTCTGTAGTCGCTTCTGCTTTGTTAGTGTGAGGTTGCACATACAGCACTCATTTTATTTTTTTATGGAGCTTTTCTAATCAAAACCACATCACACAAACTTGTCGCAGGGTCTGCACCTCATTCTACACGGTTCTCCCAAGATTCTTCCAATTTCATGGAAAATTAAATTAACATCAAATCAATTAATGCATTAATTAATCTTCTTTAATTACACTAACTGGAGTATAGTTTTTCCTTTCAATTATTTGTTCCATAATTAATAGGCTGTAATTAGCTCGACTGATATCAATATTAAACACCATGATAATCCCACTGAGTGAAGTGGACATCTGAGGCTCATTAACAACTTGCCTGGACCAATAGGAGGTCTAGTGGCTTCCTTGGCAGCCAATAGTACACAGAACGGCTTAACTTTGAAATCTGATGCTAATAGAACACAAGCTCACAATTTACATACATCCCATCCTGTATTGATTTTTTTTTTTAAACAGGTTAATTACATGGAGATTTTTTTTTCGAGTAAAATGACATGCCGCATCAATTTCTCAGTGACCCCATGCTGTTAACATAAATATATGTCAATATTTTTAACAATCACGTTGTTGGAATGAGTACAAGTGCAGAACAGGATTAAAAATATTGTTGAAATACAATATGCTTCAGAAAGTTTTTCTCACTAACAGGTGATTTTCTTTAAAGGGCAACACTGCATGCGTCTTTTAATTAAAACCATAATTAACTTTTTGAAGCATAGGAATATGATGAATTTCTTATTAGTCTTTGTATTAGATGCTCATAGATGAATTATCTTTTGTTTAAGGACACTACTATAATTTCAGTTTCTTTGCTACCGCCTCGTTCTCACTCTCACTTACTCACTGTCTTATCTAGCTGCTGGGACCACAGCTCAAGGTGATACGGCAGCTAATTAGCGGTATTATCGGTGACCCCGTTAACAAGCTCGTCATTTAAACCTGCAGTTCTCCTCTGAGAGTCCGACACTGCCGCCTCAGGCCTTAGGAAAGGAAGGGAGGGAGGGAAGGAGGGAGGGAGAGAGTCGGGGCGAATAACAGAAACAACTAAAGACAGATAGACGGTGAAGGGAGACAGAATGACGGAGAACAGGGCACACACTGAGGAAGATGTGGAATTAGCAGATGTACGAAACGGTGATGGATAGCACTGAGAACAGAGGAATACGGCACAGTGAAGTAATGGCAGCCGTGAATTGACATTTGAGGTGTTGAATACCACGCAAAGGAGACAGTGAGGTAGCATGCACTGCAGAGAAAATAGAGCAGTTTGGAGTTGATGGCTTAATCTGGAAGAGCATTTTCCTGGGAAAAGAGCAGCAGAGTAATGAAAAAAGGCTATGAATAGGCTGAAGTAATGATTTGAGTGTAAATGAGGATGGACAGCCGTGCTCCTCCTGTGCTGCTCTCACCTCTGAGTCTCTGACAGCCCACAGCATACAGATGGCACTGCTAATTACATACTGCAAAGGGAGCAAAGGGAGAAGACCACAGCGCCCCACACTACACAATCCAAACTGAGATGATGCAATGTGTGTTTGCGTGCGTGTCATTTACACAGCTGTCTTGCTGACATGTGTCTTTTTTGGTTGCTAAAAATGTCTGCCTCACGTCTCTGTGATAAAGGAAGTAAAAGTCAAAAAAAAAAAAGAAACACAGGCTGCCACAGTTGGACATCTCGTTAGTGTTAAATCCGACACACAGACAAACACACACATAAATGCATATAGACATTTGGTGTGGCATGTGTAACAGATGAGTAAAAACTCACCCAAGCTTAACTTTTAAAAAAATCCACCTGTGAGTGAGACAGTGAGAGCTCAGACGATGGATGAAGGTACATTTATTCCCATTTTCAATGTGTGCATTAAAAATCCCTGGTGCAAATGACAAAAAAAAAAAAAAAAAAAAAGTTTTTACACTTAGGAAAAGTTGGTATTTTAATAAAATACAAATATGAATAAATGCAGTGGAAAAGAGAGAGAGTTTTCACCGAATTAATACATTCAACAAACTATGAATGCCATATTAGGTGGAAAACAGCAACAAAATTTATGTAACATTGCAGAGAGAAGTTTCAGTATAAAGGCTCAAGACAGTGGAAGAGTTCAAAACAACTACGATCGAGTTTGGCTGCAAACTTCAGGTTTTTACCCCTCGGCCAACTTCGGTTCCTGTTAATCCACATCCATGCACAGCTCGTTTCAACAAATGTGTTTATTTATTTATGCTTTTTATAAGTTTTATACTGGTGACAGATATTCCACTGTGTGAACTCAGCCTTCCTCTTTCATTCCTTCAAACACTATGTTAAAAAAGTCAACTTTTTGATGTTTGCTCATATCAAAAAATCTTCTGATATCGTCTTCCATAATATTTGCAAGTACACTCTTATGGACAAAAATACTGGGACACATCACACTTACAACTTGTAGGCCTTCCCATTCTAGAAATATTATTATGATAAAAATGTTCATGTCAGTTGTTGTCAATAATTGTAATGATAAACAATTTTTGGTGCAAGTTTAAAGGATGATAGCTCTTGAGAAAGTTTTAAGCCACAAGTAACCCGATCATATTTATAGTGATAAATTTCAGTAATTTAGTAATAAATCATTAATTATATCATGCCATTCATCATTATTGTTTTGTAGCCCAGCCTCCTGTTAGCAACAACATATCCTAATACTTTAGTTCATATAGTGTGTTGCTCCTTCCAAGCAGAAATGCAAACTTTGTGTTGGAGTATACATCTCCACCAGTTGATGGCAATGCGGTTAAGTCATGACATCACTTTCTACATCTGGGTCCAACTCGGTTCATTCCTCTGTTTTCAATCTAATACAGTGCAGAGTCCATAAAACACATCCAGTTGTCATTCTACCACTATAATATTATAAAGAACAAAGGAAGTGGATAGAATTCATAAATAAAGTCATAAATCTTAATGAGAGGATAAAAAAACTAACTTTGGTGCTAGCTAACATTAGCGTATTAAATAACTAATATTCATTTCTGCCAAACCAGATGTTTATGGATTACCCTGGTGAACAAAAAGGCTTTTATGAGGACTTTCACAGCTTCACTCTTTGTTTCTCATTTGTCAGCCCCTTATCTGTGCTGTTCAGCCCAAAGGAAGATAAATAAAGTAATGATTTATGTTAATACACAAAGTAACACTATGCACCGCTGTAAATGGACCAGGAGCAGAAACAGAGTTTAAGACACTTAAAACGACAATCTACTGCAGGTAAAACATGGACAACGGAAAATAGTCATTACATTTGAGTTAAATAAATGGATTTAGCCCCTTAGGGTGAAGGAAACTGGTGCCTAATTTAAGAATCGAATTACACATAATTATATTTTAATATTGTATTTAACAGCATAGACTCCATTGATGGACTGTTTGGACCCAGAGATGAGCTATATGGACATCACAACATCAGAGGTAACAACCGGACCATGTTGCAACTAGTGGTAAAACCTGCAAATGAGAAACATATTGTGTAATATATACTGTATGTCCAAAGAAGTGCCATAAAACAAGAACAATATTGGAATATCCCACATGTCTAAGTAGTTTCATTTGGAAAAAATCCTAATTATGAAACCCCAAATGGAATATCCTGTTGACATGACACCTGTCAAATCCACAATATTGTCATATTGATAATAATGTTGGCATGTTAGCTTGCAAGGCACATAGCGCGAAAAACAAGACTCTGCAAAAACTTCCGAGATGAGGCAGAAAAAAGCAAACTTACAGGGTGATGGCTGTGAATCAAGTAGAAATTATTCATGTACCAGTAACCCATTTAGTTGTGTAACATCAGTGATTATGTATGCATAAATTGTCAGAAGTGAGACAAGAAGGGAATATTTACTGAAAGACGACTCATGCTGGCTGAACAGACACCTTCAATTCCTTTCAGCCTATTTCCCTCATAATTTGTCACATTCACACAATGGTTCATCATTCCACTTTCTTAAGATCATCACAAATTATTATTTTTATGCAGACTGGAACTTGAGTGACAGGTTCTGCGGTATTGAAAACCAAGCGTGTTAAGTGTGTAATTAAGGGTGTTTTCAAAAATGTTATTCATTTACTCTGGCTCTGAATCAGTGGATGAGTTGATAAACATGTTGTGTTTTCATCGTTGTCTGTGTTTTATTTTATTTATTTATTTTTTTTCACACACAACACTAGAAGGGCACATAGAGATTGCAGCCAAAAGTCCAATCCTCTCTCTTTCTTTTCCTTCCCTCTCCTTTTTGTCAGCTGGTGCAATTTAAGCTAGCCTCAGGCTCTCAGAAAGTGTAAAACAATTCGAGCTCCTACCCCTCTTTATGGATCTGCTCTAATATTTAATGGGGTTCATCCTCATTCCTACCCTTCCACCATGTGTCAAGAAAACTAGGGCAGTAGTTCAATCCTACTGACAGATAGACAAACATGAGTGATCACATCGCCTCCTTGTCTGGACCAAATGTGAACCAAAATCCATGAAGGCACATGGTTACATGTTTCATGGACTGGAATGAGAACGCACAAACAGAGGGAAGATGCAGTCGACTCACATTTCAAGAAGAGAACTGACGTCACTGCTAATCCCATTCAGTCCTGGGTTTGTTTTGCATCAGTGTAAACACAGATGTTACATGGACCTTTAATTGTAATTAATATGATTCATTTCTAATTAAAGCAGCGTATGACTTTCATCACACATTTTTTTTTGTAATGTGTGAGACCCCAGTGATCGTCTAATTATCACTAATCCATTAGTCTTTCTGTGCTTACGCACCTGAATCACTTCCCTCACGGTGAACAACTTCGAAGATGACTCCATCATAAACACATTCTGCTTCTTTACATAACAAATCGAAACGTCACTTGGGCCTTTTCGGAAATTTTGTCACAAAGTGCATTGTGGGAATAGGAATTCCACGTAGCAGCAATTTCTCTGTTTCTTTGTGAGTGCTGAATCCATATGTGACCTTTACTTCCATCCACCAACTATACTCATTCTTTAAAACAACCCTGGTTGACTGTATAATTTTACATTGTTGCCATCTGGCTTGTTTTGCGACAAAATTTCCAAAAAGGCCCGAGTGACGTTTTGGTTTGTTATGTAAACAAACGTGCTGTGTTTATGATGGAGTCAACGTCAAAGTTGTTCACCGTGAGGGAAGTGATTCAGGTGTGTAAGCACAGAAAGACTAATGGATTAGTGATAATGAGGCTATCACTGGGGTTTTACAAATATGAAAAAATTGTGATGAAAGTCATACACTGCTTTAATTATTCATTAGTAAGTGAAATGGTTGCCAAATGTCTTAATAATTGAATGCAGATCAAACTGGTGATATCTTCATTCCTTAACTGGTAAATATACCAGTCTTCCCAAACCATTGTACAGTATAGTTTGATGTAGAAAATGACAAAAAAACAAAACAAAACATGAAGTAGTGCTTATTGGAGAGGAGGGCTCATGATAATGGTTAGTTCAGAAACTAGGTATTATTTTCCTGTACAGGTGGAGGAGAGAAGCTGGAAAGCCAAGTATAGATAGGGAAAGTCGGATTTAGTGTCGTTACAATGTGGATGTGGAGAATGTGTGTGATGGGTAGATCTGGGGGAAGGAATGTTCAGGACCGTGGTGAAAAGGCCATCATGGGTAAGATAGGGTCAGGTTTCATCATTCAATACCACCAAACTAGCACAGAGCTAGAGGGCGTCCACCACGGGAAATTAGGCTTGCCTCCATTTTTCTGCTGCCAAGATGAGCAGGACTGTAAGAAGTATAAAATCTTAAAGGGGATTATTATGCTTTTATTATTTTTCTCTCTAATATATAAGGTTGCACTGTCAGATGTCTATATTAAACATGATCAAGACGCAGCTTGTAGGATTTAGGGGATCTGTTTAAGAAATGCAACGTAGTGTTCATAATTACTGTCTTAATTTGTGTATAATCACCTGAAAATAAGAACAATCTATAAATTTTGTTAAAATGAAACATTTATATCTACATAGGGTGGTGGTTCATCATATTTATTTTAGTTTCTGCTACATTTGGAACAGAAGCAGATGCGAGGGCTATTCGTCTAGCTTCTCTACCTCCACTGTTAGATGCGACAAATTCTTACAGACTGCACCTTTAAAACAAGAGGGGAAGATGTTTAATTCAGGCAGGACACTTTACCCTTTACCACTGATGCAGAGTGGCATGAATATGAGTTTCAATGATGCTCTGGAACAATCTGAGCAAGAGCAACACAGACAGTCTCTGCAATCACAATACCCTCAGAAGAGCCTGAGATTCACACTGTATGAATGAATGAATGAACGACACATATGAATGGCAAAATCAATTTTGTTAATGCAGGATTAGGCTGATGAGTAGGAGTGATGTGGTGAGCACAGAGCTGGCAGAATGAATGAACGCTGCTCATTTATGAAGTGTGAAAGTTGGGGTGCAGCAGACTGAAGATGAGTGACTAGAAAGAAAGGGGCTTGTGAGGAGATCTGACTCAGTGCCTGCCTGGACAACTGCAAAGCTCTGTAACTATTGCATGAGAGACAAAAGCTGAGGTGTCCACGCTTCATTTCAGATTTTTCTACTTTTATGTCCATAGTGTCGAAACATAGCACAGATATGAAATACATATAGTGTGTAGCACATTTCCCACCCACATCCCATAAAGTACACCAATCAGTTCTAACATTATGTCTATTGAGCGATGAAGTGGTAACAGTGTTGATTATTTAATTATAATGGATACCTTTCAGTGTGTGGGATATATTAGCTCTTCAGGCCTGTTGGCTTGATGAGCTGTACTCTCTACTGACAGAAGGCATCGCTATAATTGGAGTTAGTAGTTTATACTCACAAGATAAGATAAGATTGATACTCACTGATCTTCCTTCCTGATTGCTATAGACAAAGGCGGAGTACACCATGGACACGTCACCAGTTCATTTGAGTTTACATATACAAACGAACAACCATTCACTCACACATTTACACCTAAGGGCGATTTAGATTGACCAGTTAACCTATTACTGTATATCTTTGGACATTGGGAAGAAACTGGAGACCCCACAGAGCCCTGCTGTCCAAATCTGGCCAAATTGCAAACTACTGGCCTCCAACCAGCAGTGCAGAAACCACTGGATGATGTCACCATTCCTCCATCCACTAATTATCTGCAGTTTATTGTTGGGTGCAGCAAAACAGGTAGAGTGAGGGTGGGAGCCAAATTATGACAACTGGCTTCAAAGCATCTCCAAAACTGCAGGTGTTGGTGGGTGTTCCAGTGGTTAGTACCTTCCCAAAAGTGGTGTAACAAAGGACAAACTAATTTAAATGCAATCAAGTATCTGTGGGATGTGATGGACAATCTAATGTGTCCCATGGAGGCCAATGTCACAATTTACAGGAGCAGAAGGATCTGCTGTTGACTACAGCGCACCCTCAGATGTCTTTTGTAGTCAATGCCAGCTGCACTACACAACAACCTACACTATATTTGTCAGGTATTAATAAGATCATGTTCCCAAAAATGCTCTATTGGGCTGAGATCCACTTGAACTAACCACTGCAGACCAGGAGCACCCAACAAAACCACTTCTGAAAATGCTCTTACCCGGTAATCTAGTCATCACAGTCTGGTCCTTGTCAAAGACCTCAGATCCGTATGATTGCTCATTTTTCTGCCTCCAATACATCAACTTCAAGGACTAAATATTCACTTGGTGCCTAATACATCCCACCCACTGACAGGTGCCATAATGAGATAATCGTTATACTGTTATAATTATGGTTGAGAGGTGTAGATACAACAGATGATTAAATGATAACAGATTGCTCCCAGATGATAATTCATTCACTAGAAAAACAATAATTTTACCTTGGAGCCCGTTTGTGTTTTTGTGTGACTTTGATTTTTTTTTTTTTTTTTTTTTTTTTTATAATGAAAAAAAATATAACATTAAAAATTAAGGAAATATTGTTTTTTCTATTTACAGTCCTAACCAATAGGAAATCTTACAGCTGTAGACATGATGTGT
>JAPQRQ010000015.1:16535975-16562333 GCA_037367365.1 Apogon talboti | reverse complement strand
CCGTCTCCTTGTGACTGCGGGCTGAGAGGAGCAGCTTTAGCACAAAAATGTACTGTCCACCTTTCCCATTCTTTTCAGATGGCACAGACAATTTCTGTGTCTGCATTTTGTTTTAGTTTATCTTAACATTCAGTAAGATGGTTGCTACTAGTGCTGCAACCAATGATTATTTTCATTCTTAATCTGGTTATATGTACATATGTAGATCAGTGTTTCCTATAGTTCAAAATTAATTTCTCAACCCAAATGTATTGACCAAGGAAAAAAGAATCCAGAGAATTCTTACTTAAAATGTAACTTTAGCCCAGTTCTAAGTCGAACTCCACCCATGGCATGATTCTGAAAGTTGCCACAAACTCTGAACCCTGCTGAGATGGGGGTAACGGGTGACTGAATGTCCAGATATGGATGTGAGATGGGAGGAAGTTCAGGTGTTATTCAGAAACTTGTGGTTCTGAAGTGGCTAGTTTGAGTGTTTGTTCTGGCTTTGTGACCTGAGAAAGACCTTATTCTCTCCAAAGCTTCAAGTGTGCGCAATATTTACAATATCTTCTTGTTTTTTTCTTGCGGTCATACAGTCTGTATTACTGTTGTCACTGTGATTTTTCAGTGCACTATTTTAGATAAAACTGACAAATGAACTGATTGAACAAGCACTTTGATGAGGAAAAGTTGCTGCCCTCATGAGCCGGTTGAAAAATGTGCTTCATTAGAGTCAGTGTTTTTGTCCATTCTGGACTGTGGATAGTAACTCTGCTCCTCACATAGATGTCATAACTAATGGTAATGAATATTAACGCTGGCTGTCACCCACTGTGGAACGGAAATGAAAAGGAAGTCCAATAGGAGCTGCTGTGGAAATATGACTTTGGCTTTGTAGATGTAAACGGCTCATTCTGAGATCCTTATAAACTAAAACAAAGTCATGAATATTATATTTCATCATTGCAGCTTTAACAGTTCAGTTAGAATGATGAAACTCAACTTAATTATCAGATTAGACCACAGGTGTGAAACATATGGCCTGGGGGTTAAAATCAACCCACCAAACAGTCCAATCCAGGCCATGGGATGAATTTGTGAAATGCAAAAATTACATTGAAGAGATTAATGATCAAGGATGTTAAAATCATTTTATTTCAGGGGCCACATACCGACCAATATGATCTAAAGTGGATCAGAGCAGTAAAATAATAATATATATAAATAATGACAACTACACATTTTTCTTTGTTTTTAGTGTAAAAAAAAGTAAAATTACATGAAAATGTTTACATTTACAAACTATCCTTTCACAAAAAATGTGAATAACCTGAACAAATATGAACAGCATGAATTCTCTTAAGAGAAATAAGTGCAATTTAACAATATTATGCCTGTTATTAAATGTTTTGTACATTTGTAGAGCCACTGTGATCTCGAAGTTGTAATACACATGTAAATGAGAAGCTGGGGCACAATATTGTTAAAATTGCACTTATTTTTCTTAATGATAAATTTCATATTTTTCATGGTAGTTCACATTCACATTTTTTAAGAGGATAGTTTGTAGATGTAAACATTTTCATAATGTAATTTTACTCTTTTCACTCTAAAACATAGAGAAAAGTATGGAGTTGACTAGTTACATATTATTAGGTTGTTATTTTACTGGTCTGGCCCACTTCAGATCATATTGGGAGGATGTGGCCCCTGAACCACCAGTTTGACACCCCTGGATTGTTTCATTGACATTACAGTGTTTTGATAATCATGTACATCCAAAAAAACAATTCACAATGATGTAAAAAAAAAAAAGCAGCTGGTTTTCAAACTGCTTGCTGTCTGACAAACTAAATATCACAACCCTGATAAAATTATGCCCATAGACTTCGTGATTTTTCTTTAGATCATTGCTTCCCTCCGCTCTGAAATGTAGCCCTAACGGGTAATTAGTGCATGGTGTCTTATTTCTTGTTCCCTCTCGAGTGACTCATGGTTGTAAATGCTTTGGGATGCTATGCTGGGAATGTGGCGATGACCACATTATCATTCTGCCAGCTCATACTCTCCCCCTTGTCCATTAGGAAATAACAGTAGAGCCAGAAGGTTTAGAGCTACATTAGCTTTAATGTGAGACTTTTCAGATGAGATGGAAGTCTGCTGATGTCACCGAATTAGTTCACTGCCGAACTGCCAACTGAGACACTAACATTTGCCCTAAGTACCCATAAGAGAGAACTGTTGAACTATTAACTGCTACTAAATGCATTGAACAAGATTTAAGACGTGTGTGATTGCCATACGTAAACACGACTAGATAATACCACACAGAATCCGGTGGACAGTATATTAAAAGTGTTAAGTTTTGGGATGTACAGATCTTGGCTTTGTTAGCTGACATCTGCAAATATGATGTTTTTTTTGTTTTCTGTATGCTGTTTCATACATGTATACAAAAACTGAGATGAGGACCACAAAAAACACTTTTGTTAATGATGTTATCGGGGTTTTTTTTTTTTTTTTTTTTTCCTTGGCTCAAAGGGGGTATGTGTTTGATCATCATGCTGCTGTTGTTTTGTCACATGGTCAGAAATCTCAGCTGTATGTCTGTGGCTCCTGATGCAACATGTAAATTGTATAAATACAGGAAGTGAGTGCTCAAAATACAATGTATGTAAGAAAATAATACACCAAAGTATATCCAAACATACACAGATATTGATATTTTTGTATTTTCCTAATAAACATGAATAAAACATTAATAACAGCCATAAAGTTCCATGGTTGAAACATTCTTAAAGCTGTTACCGTTAATAAGTAAACAGCTCTAATGCATTTTGTGTTTTCCACAGAAATTGCCAGACACTTTCGTTTTGGGAGCCAAGAGGATGCTCATGAGTTTTTGCGGTACACGATTGATGCCATGCAGAAAGCCTGTCTCAATGGCTACCCAAAGTATGACTTCACTGTTTTTTTTTATTATTATTATGTAAGACAAAAATCTGTGAATTTATTTTCTTTTAATTTATCATTTTTCCTATCTGTAGACTTGACAGGCAGACCCAGGCCACAACGCTGGTTCACCAGATCTTTGGAGGTTACCTCAGGTCAAGAGGTACTGAGTGTTTTGGGTTTTTTTTCTCCAAACCTTAAGTGTCATAAGAGCTGTGCACTTTTACAGTTTTCACTATAATACCTTGTGTATTGTTACTGTTCTGTTATTATTTATGGTATAATCAAATTAAAGAGGTAACATTTAAAACTGATGATTTGGTTATGATTAGGGGTTCTCTGATACCCAGAATCATATTGTTGTAACTTTAGATCTCTCTGTACATACTATTAAAGTGTTATCTAACATCCTACATTGTAAGTGTTGGTTTGGTACAAGATTAACTTATAATATTCAGAAATAAAATGGAAGTTTTGACATTTAATGTAAATGGATGTCTTCTACATTGAGATCTAACGGTAAAATTCTCATGCTTTTGTGTACAGGAAGTGAAACTGGGGCTTCTGTGAAATATTTCTGTAAAATTGGTTGATCTTTTACCTTGTCTTTCAGTGAAATGCTCTATTTGTAAAAGTGTGTCCGACACATACGACCCTTACCTGGACATTGCTGTGGAGATTCGGGTAAGTTTGACAAGATCTGGTTCATTTCCATGGAAATGATCCTCATGATTGTCTTCGTAGTTAAATGCACGCGAGCAATACTTTGTGCTTTTCCATCCTTTTCTTTCAGCAAGCAGCAAACATTGTGCGAGCTCTGGAGCTGTTTGTCAAACCAGATGTATTAAGTGGAGAGAATGCCTACATGTGTGCCAAGTGAGTCATTTTCTACTATATGGAACGGATACCAAATGTTATGTATTTTTCCACATAAAAGTATTGCATTGGTACATTAGGTATCATTACTCTTCTTTCTTTGTTTTTTCCCTCCAGGTGCAAAAAGAAAGTGCCAGCAACCAAGCGCTTCACAGTCCATCGAACATCTAATGTACTGACCCTTTCACTGAAGAGGTTTGCCAACTTCAGTGGAGGAAAAATAACAAAGGTTAATACAAAGACTTGTCACACAATTTGCTATTTTAAAGTGCTCGTCACATTTCTTAATGTGCCATATTTATTTTGCGTTTCCTTCTCTTTTCAGGATGTCGGATATCCAGAATTTCTAAACATCCGCCCTTACATGTCTCAGAGCTCAGGTGATCCTGTTATGTACGGCCTCTACGCTGTCCTGGTGCACTCTGGCTACAGTTGTCATGCTGGCCACTACTACTGCTACGTCAAGGTAGAATGATGAAATCCACATCTATTAATGTTAAGAGCACTAGCATACAACAATTATAATATCCTTATACCTGGAGTATTGATTTGAAGAATGGTGAAGAAAGGCAGTCAAAGCATTAAGTGTGTTGTTTACTCACTTTCAAAGAAGAGAAGATTTATGTGAAATCTGTGTTTTTGGGTTTGCTTATTTTTTTTGCCTGTCTTCGTCTTTGTAGGCAAGTAACGGACAGTGGTACCAAATGAATGATTCAATGGTGCACTCGAGTAACATCAAAGTAGTCTTGAACCAGCAGGCTTATGTGCTTTTCTACCTGAGGTAAGACACAGACGGAGCTGCCAGAGATCATATAGTATGTCCTCTTGTTGTTGTTGCTTGTTGTATAGTAAAATAAATCCAAGTCTTGTATTTGTATATTAAAGGATCCCTGAAACCAGAAAGAATGCAGACGGGCAGACCACCAAACAGGCCATGTTGCATCCTGGGAAGAACAATGCGTCCTCTGAGCAGATAAAGAGGACCAACCTGAATGGTCCACTCTCCTCCCCACAGGTCACAAAGGTAGAGCATAAAATAACAGTCATGTTTTCTTCTGTGAAATTTCTGCAAAAAAGTTTTAACACAAATGCATGCCTTCTTTTCAGAAACTTGAGCCTGCACAGCTTCGTAAGATTCAGTCCATGGACGGTGGTCTGGGCTTACCCGTTTCTAGAAATGGCGTGAGCACTCAGCCACAGCCCAGACTATCCAACTGGACATCGTCCAGTGGCCCACCTAAGCTGCCAGGTGGACCCTCAGTCATTGAAGAACCTTTTAAAAAGCTGAAGAAGCCCACTCCCCAGAGCCAAGCACAGTCCCGCAGCAGTACTCCAACCCCCTCCACAAACGGAGTCAGCAGGACCGAGGGAGAGAAAAAGCAAGGCGGCGAAGGCAGAGGCATGGCAGCGTCTACCTCATTTAAGTCTTTGTCTGACTCCTCCTCTGCCGACACCTCTGACTCGAAGGTAATACAAGTATTCATTCTAAAGGCAGCGTACACATATAAACCTCATCCTGGTTAATGACAGTCGAGGATCTTTCTGTCCTCATCCTGCTTGTGGTGACAGTGACAGAATAACTGCTTGAAGACATGTTCACCTGTTGATCTTGTCTCCCTGGCAGTAGATAAATACCAGTTAGGCAGATCCACAATCCTATGTTGTCATTTAACAGTGCTTTGTGTGCTATAAACTAAAGCACCCTTGTTTTGTACAGCCACGCTATCTTTCAAGTTTGGCAGCAGCTACTGAGATGTCAGATTAAATGACCACATTACAATGTAAATGGTCTATAAGAGACATAAACAGCAGCAGTAATGACTGAGCAGGATACTAGTATTTATCATGTTAACAGGAATATGATCATCTAGATTTTTCTGTCATTTAATGGAATATCACCAATACAGTCACATTCGAGACACGCCCCCTAACTGGGATAATGGTGTGAATGTAAACACAGTTTTTAATCGATGTAAGAATTCACACTCATGTTTCTCTAAATTTCACATAGTTGAGATAGTGGGAGTCACTAAAATTGGCATCTAGAGTTTGTTACTACATTATTTAAAACACAACAGGCCCCACAGATATTAAGTGTATTTCCTTGGCAAGGAATTTTTATTTTTTAATGGATGGAACTGATGAATAATCTTATCAGACCACACATACCTGTTACTACTACAGGCCATATTTACACATTTGATGGCAATATCCTGGAAGATGTTGAAAACAGCTTCCTCTTAAGAAGCAGAAACGGCCAGAACTTTCTAAGAAAAGGTTTTTCCATTTGCCATTAATTGAGTTAAAAGTTTTTTAGTAAACCCAAAACTTTGTCTAGTAAGCAAGCGGACTGCACTGTGGGAACAAATCTTCAAATGTACTACTATATTGCAAAAAATACCCCATTTGAAACCCATCTCATGATGTCCTTTGTTTGATTCAGGACTCCGTGGGTCCTAAAAGTGCGCCTCTACCAGAGACCCCCTCCACCCCCCGGAAAGGCTCCAACGGCCTGGCGTCTCCGGCAAAGAGTGTGGAGCGCTCTCAGAGCACAGAGGACCAGAAGACGGCGAAAATAAAACCCCCAGCCCTCAACAACATCACATCTGAAGCCACCAGCACCATGTCACCTCCACCTGCCAAGAAACTGGCCCTGTCAGCCAAGAAGGTGACCCTTACCCCCATCCACTGCAGCAGCTCCACTTCTTCTGTCGTTCTGAAAGCTCATGATACCAAACTTCACTATTGTCCCAAATCTGACCTTTTGATTTCAATGAGTAATTTTTTAAGGCAAGAAAACTCTCCTTATTATCTTTTACCTCCTGCTATGTACAGTTTAACATTATTTCTCCAGTGTGCCTGTCTAATCAACCACATAGTAGCACCTGTTTAGAGTTTGTCTCCTTTTCCTTTAGTTTCTTTTTTTCTAACCATTTCGAATTCTTCTCTGCCATACCCCTTCCTCTTTGTTCTTTTCCCTCCATCCTTTAATCATCCCCATCCTTATTTAATTCTCTTCCTTATTTTTGTTACATTCATGGCTATTTTCTTTAGACCACCAAGTTTTTATTTATGTCGATAACTGCAGGCTCGCAGCCGGAGTCTGAGCAGCATTGATGCTCTGCCCCCTTTGCCACGCCAGCCGTCCAGTGACCCCATGCATCAAACTCAACTTAACTCCCTCACTTTTGCTTCACCTAGTCACGCTCACAGGTATGGAGTGTGCACCGCGCATCCCGCTGGAAACACACTGCAGATTATGCACCACAGAACAAATCCAGTCAGTGCAGACGTTTTCTCCTGTTCTCTTCTCAGAGCTGGTCCATTCCATTCATCCGAAGTCCAGTCATCGCCTTTTGCCCGCCTAAGTGGAACCTTCAAACAGCAGAGCCCTCAGAAACGGCCCCTTCCCTCCACACTGCAAAAACCAAACGCCAGCCTTTCTCTTATAACCAACGGGCTTCACAGTCCCGGCCCAAAGAACAATAAGTCTTCCAACAACCTCAGCTCTGTGGTCCAAGAGCCCGATTTCAGCAGCCCCTCTGCCCAAAAGGTGACCCAAAAGAAGAAGAAGAAAAAGAAGCGGCGTCATTCTGAGGTCGAGGGTGAAGCAGAGCCAACAGCATCCTCAGCTACGGTGACACAGTCCGACACTGTGGAACCAGCCAGCGGGAAGAAACGGAAGAAGAAAAAGAAAAAACGAAAGAGGGAAAATGAGGATGGAGAGAAGGCAAAGGAGAGAGAGTGCGTCCAGTCACACCTGGACACATCGAACCAAGAAGAGGATTGGTGTGAGGGCGGAATATGGAGCCTAACGTCCCACCCAGTCTCAGAAAAGTCCAAGCAAAAGCCTCAGGTAGACGCCACAACCCCAGAGCAGTGTGAGCCGGAGTCAAATCAGAAAGAACAGGGGAGGAACTGTTTGTTGTCAAAGAAGAAAAAGAAAAAGAGGAAAATGCAACTGATGGAGGTTCTGCAGAACATTGCTTCAACAGGCTCTGCATCAGAAAGGTAGGTTAAGATTTACATGTTTAGTTACGAATGTATTTGCCTTTTTACTTTAAGGATGTACATAAAGAAGGGAACTTAATGTTTTGTAAGCTACCCTTCATGTCCTCTTTCCAGTATTTTTAATATTAGACAGTCGCTCCAGGATGTTGTGATCAGCACTTAACACTTATTCACCAATACCTGTGAATATTTGCACGAGCTTCCTTTTTTTTTTTTTGATCGCCTCAAGATTTCTGTAAAATTGACCAATCATCAGTCTTCCGTATAAACCACTGAGCCAAACATGTCACACTTCACCAAATCCCTTGTTTGTGGCTATGAAGAAAGAGTGCAGACATCACAACATAATTACTGTGAAGGACAACTTCCTGATGTTACATGCAAAAGCAGAGGTAAACGGATGCCAACAGTGATTGAAGTGGCTTTCTGCAAGACCTGTTTCACATAAAGACAGCTGCTGAGCACCAGTTATTCTACTGTAACAGTGATGGACGGGTGAATTTTGAATGGCAGAGTAATTATTTGTGATAAGTTAAAATTCATTCACTAAAATCATCAGTTTTTCACATTTTAACCAATTGTTTGTGCAAATAGTGCAGGCCCTGCAGGCACCTTCTGCAGATTTTGGCATTTTTTTCAATCACTCCTGAAATTTAATGTCTGTAAATTCCTACAATCACATACTGCATAGACCATTAGTCCTTTGCAGGCAAGCCCAAAACAAACTGCAAAATGCTGGAGGAACCGATAAGGTCATCCTCTTCTCAAAATACTTAATTTGTAAAATGGTTTAGGCAGATGCGTTAACCTTGTGGCTGCCATTACCCTCAGTCTGAGTTTCCTTTAGTCTTTTAATGCCTACAGACACCAGTTCTCCCCGTTTACATTGAGCACAAATGTAACCATCCTGAATGTACTTTTTCCTCTAACAACAGTTTGGAGACAGAGGCCCTGGTTGTTCAGAATGATACAGGAGATTTGATATCACTGAAAAAGAAATTAAAGATGAAGAAGAAGAGGCTAAAAGAAGAAGTGAGACTGTGGGAGGAGAGCAGACGACGTGCAGATGAGCCAAGCGGTGAATCTCAAGCAGAGGAGCCCCCCACCAAAAAGAATCCCACCGAGAAGGACAAAACGAGCCAGCAGAGGACAGGTATGTCAGAGGCAACATGCACACATATAGATCACATGCAAAGATCTGTGCTTTCACACAGTGCAATACAGTAGGAGATGTGTGATCTTGTTGCCATGCCAACACAGAACATAATTTACCCTTTTGTGTTGATAAGTCATTATGTGGGAATTACCTCACACCACCACAGCCTCCTTTCTTTTAAATGACGATTATTCAGAGCGGGCTTTACAAGACGGCGCATTTAGTTACAGTTCACTTGGGAATTTTATTGTCTCATTTATTTTTGGTTCTGTATCCAGCTCCAGTGGTCGTGTGGGACAGCCACGTGAAGGACGGCTACAAGCGCAGCCATGCTCCGGCCACTGACGGGAGTGTGTCTGCTCCCACCCATACTGCCCCGGCAGCCTGGGATGGAAAGAAGACAAGTGGGGTGGTACAAGAGCTGCTCAAAAATGCTACCGATAAAGCCTACGGAGCCAATGGTGAGTAAAACCCTGCTGGGAAAGTCAGTATTAATGTGAACTGAAGAAGCCATAATGAACAGCATCTAGATACCCGATAAACCTGAATGATTGACATGCATTCATTTGAAAGTTGTTTGTAAAATATGTCAGAAAGTATGTTTATGTTTTCTCTACATTTTGTCTGTCTACTTTAGTCCTTAGCTGGGATGGAGAAGCGTCTGTAATTAGCCGAGATGCCATTGAAGATGCCCACCATGCCATGTGTGAAACTGTGATTGATGAATGGGATGAAGACTTTGACAGGGGAAAGGTAAGGCTAACATCAAACTGAAAGTGAATTCATCTTAAAGGTTCATTGTGTAAAAAGTAGGACATCTAATCACTGGAAGTGTATTCATCACCTTGAAAGTAAGAATTGTGTTTTTGGAACCTTGATATGTGTGGTTTATAGCTCAGAATAGACTACTACTACTACTGTTCTATTTTATAGGAAATTACACCCAGTCTTACAACACTTTCACATGAAGGAGGTGATGGTGTGAGTTGACCAGACTTGTTCTCTAAACCATAAAACTCTAGAGTGCTAGATTTTGTTAGCGCTGTACCAGCGCTGTAGATTGGTGCACTATCCTTCTGGAAAAGGGAACAAGATATTGGTGGTATTTGACTAGTTTTTGGAGACGGTGAGTGCAATATAGTGTCAGGAGAGAATTTGAGGAAATGTCATGGTATTAAAATGGCGATTTCTACAAAAGTATGCAGCACATCAAAAGAAGTATCAAGGCCAAAACTTGCAATTTTCAGGGTGTACTTGGAAGTTCAATCATACAAAGCAAAAGCGCACACACACATCAAATAGAAGACTCACCTTTCTGTCAGAGTATATCCAGTAAGTCAGACTAATGACCATCTTCACCCCTAGAGGTCACTATACACTACACACTGAGCCTTTACATGACTGAATGTATTTCAGGTACAACAGCTGGACTCATTCCCACCCCTCATTGCTTTCACTCTCTCCCCTTGACTTATAAACAGGTGAAGAAAATAAAAAACTACAAGAGAGAGAAGTGGAGAAGCGGAAGCAGCATCTTCCAGAAGATCCAGGACAGACGGAACAAGTGGTCTGTAACACCTGGAGGGAAGCGGGTTTTTGGAATCAGACGCTGAGTCCAGATACAGTTGAGATGGTGCTGATCGGAGGTGGAGACGACTATACTGTATACCTGTACCCTTTCCCTTTTATTTATCTCTGTCTTTGTGTTCAGTTCAGACCCAAATTCAAGAATGATATGTAAACCACACACAGTGCAGCCCACTGTATGGGTTGTCCTTCAGGATGAATTGAAACGATATCAAGTGTTTCCTCCAGGCTTCAGTAACACTGGCCAGTTGGATTTCACATGCTTTTAAACCAGACGCCACAGTCTGTGGTTCAGACTGTTCTATGCATGCAGTATTTAACACAAGAGCCACTTTGTCACATTATTTTATCCTTTGAGCCTTGGTTATGGCCCCTAAAAATGTCATATAAAACAAAATGCACTTCCCATTTCTGTAAAGGGTAGTCGAAGAACGGGAAAGTCCTTGTGCAGCAACACTATGGCTGTCTGATACTGAAAACTGTACACAATCTCAGAGCTAAATGCTGCTTCTGCAGACATAAGGGCTCAGCAAGGGGGACGTTTAAAGAAGTGACCTTTTCATCTTTTTCCTGGAATTATTCTATACCAAATTGCAAAGATCCAAAATTCTGTATTCACATGAACAATATTATTTTAGATTTCTGTTTATTTTTCTTATTTTATATCTTTATCTGCTGTTTTTATTTTGCTGGAGTGTCTGTGCCATGTTTTTAAGGACCAAATTTTGCCTGCATATTGTTGGTAAAATTTAAGGTTTAAAATTGCCACCATTATCTAAATGTGCATGTATGAATTGGGGTTGAAAAAAATAATTAACTATAGTAAATTTTATTTTAGTTCTAATGCGGTTTCATTGATTTTAAACTAAAATTAATTTAATTTGAGTTATGTTTATGCTTTGTGCGCAGAACACGCTTATGTTTTTTTTCTGACGGCTCATAGCGCGACGTGCAGCTGCAGAGAAGAGCCCGAGGTTGTTGGAGGAACTTAGACGGGAGCAGTTATTTTCTACAGTGCAGCTATGAAACTATGTAGCTCATCTCATCAGTCCAGCGTTCAGGATTTGCTCTGTCCGGAGGTTTGACTTCACCATTCTCTGTAATAAACATCACCGCAAACTGTTCTTTACCAATGTACTGAAATAAAAGGGTTAAATTTTATACTTCAGACACTGTGTTAGAATGGGATTGCAACACGCTAATAATTTCTTTTCCCCGTGTAATTTCTATCTCTATGCAATTTTTCTGACGGTCATGCTGGTCACCTAAAAACTGGGCTGAGACTCAGGAACCAGATATCCCGCACCCTATCCTCATCTCTGATCTACATCCCCTGTTGAGTATCAGAGGACTCCTTTTCCCTGGACCACCATCCTGCATCCTGTACATCTTGTAGAAACTGTTTTATACATGTATTTCAGGTGTGGAAACCATGGGATCATCTTGCACCACTATCCTGGCACAGATGCATAGAGAAATAAATGTCACGATAACAAAATGCTTTGCCAGTGTAGAAGATTGTACAGTCCATCTTGTGCTTCCTGTGTTTCCCTCCAACGCTGTAAAGACTTGCCCATGCATTTCTTTTCATTCTAGAGATGTTGCCTTGAATTGGCTATAAAAAGTATAGGATTTAATGTTTAAAAATATATAATTTAAAGAAGAAAAGACGCAGGTCTTTAATGTGGTACTAATACTTGGGTCAGTTGGTGGATGTTAAACTTGACAATTTATCTGCAAATGTGTTTGCTCATTTGTGTATAGGAGAGTTGTCTGTTTTTCATGCAAGTCCTTCCCTATGTCACTAGTGTGTACAGTACAAGAGCGGCTGTGACAGTCTAAAACTCCTAGGACGTGTTTGTCGGCTGTGACATCGATGTAGGGTGTAACTCTCAAACGGACACAGGAACATTTAACCAGTATGACTGGATGGTCCACGTGTTTGCATTGATGGTTCTATACTTTGCACCACCTTTTCTGACCAGGGGAGAGACCTTTCATAGTGAAAGTGGCTCTTACCACACTATAGGAAATTATAAAGGTGCAATAAAGTTGTGACTTTTGTGAGCTGTTTGTGTGTTGTATGATTTTAATTGTATGTGTGAGTGTGAAGGGGTCATATTTCCATTTTTCCAATTTAATGTGAACTTAAGTCACAGTTTGAGTTCGATATAAGTGATAAAAATAACTTGTATATCAATGTAATAATAATACTGATGTTTTAGATGGCACTCTATTGTACAACAGGTTTTTCACCTTAACACTGGTGATGGAGTATAACTAAGCACATCAGCTACTTTATACCTCTACTTCACAACATCTCAGACACAACTAATAGACCTTTTTTACTCCATTACGTCTGTGTGACAACTGTACCTAAAAAAAGACAAATCAGAAAGGAAAAAAATATAAACCTCAGAACGGAAAGTCATCACAGCTGTTGATGACGTTCAATGTCTGTGAAAAAGAGGAAGTTTCCCTTTGCGGAACTGATATTCACTTTTGAGCTAAATTCACACTTGAAAAATGCAATCACAAAGCTAAAAACTTAATGAGTTCATGAAAAAGTTACTTTTTTTGAGATAACATGGCTCATAGGACAGTGAATGATCATCAGAGAATGATGTATTCATTTAAATGATGTCACCAAATACTAACAGTTAAATGAGCTGATAATGATATTAAACAATAATTGCTATTCTTGGTCTATGTGCACCTTGCTGATATACTCAAGATAGTTCCACTGTTAGTACAGTATTTTGAGTGTGGTATTTGTACTTTTACATAAGGATCTGAATGCATGTATAGTTATTTTTATACCTCTACTTCACTAAAACTCAGAGGTAAATATTGGATTTCTTTTTTTTTTTCTGCAGAACATTTGTCAAATGACTAAAGCTGTCAGCTGTACCCCAAAAATAGACCCCGACTGGGAAAAAATGGTAGAAACTTTAGAACAGAAATTTATATTCATGGGTTGAGAAAATGATCTTCCTTCTAAAAAATGAATAAACTGTTGGTGGAAACTGGTGGATTAGTTGGATTAAAGCTGAAAATAGCTGTATTTCTGAGCTCAAGAAAATCTGTTTTTTAGAGAAAGCTGGCTTTTACAGGACAAGAACACTACAAACATTGATCTCACAGAATTTCATGCATTACTTTAAAATAAGTCACCAAATATTAATGAGCTGAAACATCTGCAGCAGTAAACTGCAACATAAGCAGTAATATTAAAGAAAAACGAGAATTACTGTCCATTCTCCGTTTACATTTTATAGATCATACCTTATTTACATAACTGAATTTTTTGGTTTCCTTATTGTAAGTATGAAGTATTTTCACCCTCTGGTATTAATACTTTTACTTAACCCTCAAAGACCTAAACATGTTTAATAATCTACTGATTTAAAATGTTTTAGACCTTTTCAACCACTGAACCTGTCAATATATTGAAATAATTCTAGTAAAGTGCAGTTTCTCAGCTTTTCAGCTACATCAGATGTGTCTTATTTGGACACTTTTTAGGCTTTTCAGTGAACATGGAAACACTGTCATTTTGTGCAACATTGATTCACTAATAAAACCCTTGTAGTTTGACAATGACAGTGTTTGTTGACACTTGTTTCTAGGTTCAGGTAATGATATATATTGATGAGAAAGACACTTTTTCTTAAGTTTTATATGTTTTGGTAATAATCTTTAAATATACTTTGAGCTATTATGAACATTTGCAGTAAATTAGATATTTTTTTTAAAAAATGCTTGATTTTCACCGGAAAATGCAAAATCCAGAGGATAATACTAAAATAAATGGCGATAAAGTGCATAGGAAAGGTTAAATGTAGAGAAAGATTAATTTAGAAGTTGCTACTGAAATAGTTCTTAAAAGGTTAAGGATGTCAAATCATTCCAATACAGTAGTAATTTATGAAGCATATTTGATTTATTATGGACTTAAATAATAGTGTTGTGCATGAATGTACTGTTTTAAAAGCACCCAAGTTAAATAGTGCCAAAATATTTTTATGATCGGTTGAATCCTGTGGTTTTTTTCCACTTTGATTTTTTTTTTTTTTTTTTTTTTTTTAGTATGTTAGTCGGCATCCAACTGAGAAACAAACTAACCGATCAAGGCATGGGTTCTTTGAAACAAAACCATATCAAGGAAGTCTGGTGGCTCTGAATAGAATGATAGGACCACTGCAGTTCTACTAGAGTCTCAAAGCAAGTGTTGTTTGTCAGATTCCTAAGGCAGGTAGGACACACACTGCGGAGAGGGTCTGACTATATCAGAATATGTCTGGTAATATTCAAAATGACTTCATCCACAAATATAGAGTCTTATTTATGTAACAAATATGTTTTGGTATGCAGTACGTCTTTATTATGTCTCAGTATTCTGCCATAAAAAAGCATGTAGGAGGTTGAGAGATATCCTGCAGTAATCCATATTATGGGCTATAAATCTGTTCCAGATGTCAGGGTCTGTCTCAGATACCAGGAGAACATGTGTATATTTAACTGTTAATCGTGAAAAGCTGTTTTAGTTAACTTTCAGAATAAATGAGCGTTATACGCATGTTCTCTAAAACTGACAAATGTTCAGGTGTCGTTTGCATTGACTGTGTGTGTGCTTTTGTATGTGTACACAGTGTTTTTCTTTACCCACATCTCATCCTGCCACATGCATGTCACCTCTCACTAGGAGGCAAAACCCTGATGACATTCTGGCAAGTGCCAAGCTCTATCAAAGGGGTAATAATAGGGATTTGTCTATACAGAGTTCACGGTACAAAAGCTGAAGTAGTGAATCAGAACAAAGCAAGCGCCTGTTCCTCCCATCTGAGGGCTACAGATAGAGATGTGAGACGCTTCCAATTGACCTCGAGTGTTTTGGATCAAATGACACGAAGTGGCAGGGTTTTATCCTTCTGTCTCTCTGTGTCTGTCTCTTTAACACTCACACATAGAGTACATGCGTGCACACTTTTGAGCACTGTTCAGTGGATACATGTGGATCACATGACACCATCTGATGAAACAGATTGCAATTCTGTTTTCTATACGTATTTGTAATGCAAACCTTGGGCTGCAAAGAAATCATGCTTTTATCTTCATGCATTTAGAGGAATCAATATTGTGCACTGACATGACCATAGTTTGTTCTGAATGTGATGAATGACTGCAGTGTTGTATTGTAACACATGCTATGTAATGAATATAAATATCCTCCTACATTCTTCATATGTATATTTTGTTATTTACGCAAACACAGTATAATCTACTACTCACTGTAGTATATCCATATCATTTGTTGTTGTAGCCTTGCATCTCCCTCTAATTCATTTTTAGACTTACTGCCTGGCTCTGCCACTTTTGATAATCATCATCTACCTCTGTGTAAATATTGCAGCATAACTACAGATATTTGTCACGAGCACCGGGCTTTGTATGGTAAAACCAACCGAATCGCCACAAAGAGTTTTTTCGTGTAGCAATGTTTACAGGAGGTCCTCGGGTTACGCGGTACTCGACCTACACTGTTTCGACTTTACGACGCCTGAGTCTCGTCCGCCATTTTGTCTCCAGTCACACCATAGTGTAGAGTGTCTGTGCTTGTGCACTGTAATTTCTCGGTATCCTCGCCTTTTTCACCCTCCTTTTCCGCATCATGGCCCCAAAAAAGAAAGCAGGATCTTCTGGCGATGCTGGTCCAGCCAAGAGGAAAACCATTACAATGGAGACGGAGCTTTAGGGGGTATTTAAGGGTAAATCCAACTTGCGCGGAAATTATGGTTACACCGCCTGCGTAGGAACGGAACTCGTTCGTAACCCGAGGACCTCCTGTATTCACAAAATATACTGAAATTTCAAAAAGGCCTTACTATATGTGTAACTTACAGAAAATTGTCAACTAACAGTACATTTTTTTCTTTTACTGCAGTACGCTACATACAGAAATATGGCTTTGCTTGAGCACACGTAAACATTTAATATTTAGTATATATGTATGATGTACATGGTGCTGTTTTTTTATTTTTTTATTTCCAGTGGATTTGAATGGATTGCAGTGCACCATAAAAGACAACCACCTTTGCTTGCATACATGCAGCACTGACTTCTATGTAGAGGACTCATGTTGGCTTTTCCACAAAAGTCTTTTTCCCTGCTCTTGAGTGCCTCTTTTCTGTGCCATACCGGTTACCATTAGCTTAGACATGGAGCCTTCTAGCATTACCCCCTAGCACAGCAGGGACTCTAATGAATTCTATGTTTGTGCACATGTTATATGGTGTCCTTTTAGGTCAAGGTTATGACATACTTAATCATAAGCATCATATTTTCTGTTACCACTGTTTGTTATTGTATTTCTTTTTTTCCCTTATTCCTGTGCATTGCAGGCATATGCAGTGTGTGTCCTCTAAACATTTCATGGCATCAACAATGTGTATTTACAGGACAGAACTTAATCCTCCTCTGTCCCCTGTTTGACTCGCCCTAAAGCATTATAGACAACACACATGTGGATACCTGTGTTTGGTGTGACCACGGAGATACCATCCTTATAAACCCTCCATATATCCTTAAAGTGTATTTGAAGTTTTGTTGGTGTGTTGGGTTTGTGTGTGAGCTTTATCTTGTCTGACTATCAGAGCTAGTTTACTGCACTGCTGCACTACCAACAGATGGCCATTACCATACTGTAGCAAACTCAAAACTGGGCTGGGACCTCTCTCACTTTCAGCAAAAACCTCTGCAACATCACAAGACTACAACACCCGTGCTCTCTCTAACATCCATAATGAAATACTATGAATGTTCTCCTTTCAACAGTAAAAATATAACTTTATAGTGCCGTCATTATTTATGAGCTGACACAGCATTAGAGCAATTTTGGGGCCAATTCCTCAGCAAAACATTTCCTCAGCCTCAAAGCTGTCAGGGATACTGTATAGTCTAAGTGGGACTGAAGGGATTGAGCCCTTTTTAAAAGCTCATATTCATCTCTTTGATCTGATAGAGACATTTGGGTGAAATCCTGACGCCTCTGTCTCACTTGAAAATTTGGCTGCATAAAAAAAGAGAATGAGAGGGAGGGAGGAAAAAAAGGAGATAAAGGCCAAATGTAACAACGGAAAGTAGATATGAGCTTTTTAAACAGTTATGACCCCAGTGGTTGATGAGACAGACTGATTTGCATGTGCTGGTTGTCAAAAATTGGCATAAAAATGGCACAAACATAAGAACCGTTGTTGAACTGCGCTGAGATATCTTCCTATGATCCGAGTGTCTGTTGTTAAGGAAGTATCGACACTGAGTCTCAACATGCCCCCTAACAATCTTCCTTTAAGGGAGCCATTGGCAGAAAGAAATCTGGGCGGGTGACCAGGCTACAGATGGTGTCACACACACACACACACACACACACACACACACACACTAACACACACATGCCTGAAGGACATACGCTGCAGGCACCATATGACTCCCTATAAACCCCACCACCTTTAATCACAACCAGACAAAGAGGCCAATAGTATGAGCCCTTGAGTTTAAAGGGTTAGTGCAGATTCTTTGAGGTGCACTGGTATACTACACAGTATATTCCACAATACATGATGGTCCTCAGGTTTGCAGTTTGACGAAGCAGACACGAGTACTGGTATGGAAGATATGCAATGCAACATACTTTAGCCACTTGAACAATCAGTGTATAAGTGTATGCTATATTTATTATGTTTTTATTACTTTTCCCCTTGTCTGAGGTGGAATGGCATGTTTTTCTGCAACCTGCATTCTTGGCAGAGCATTGCTTTGCTTCCATGTGAATACTTCTGTCTGCTTCTCCAAACCGGGGGAATGCTGAAGATAAACTGACCATGGACAAACGCTGACACTATCCATTTAACTCAACTCTGACTATTCAGGTTTGACCTTTCACTGATCACAGCTGATACCTGTGTATCTTATTCTTTACAGAACCATAACACCATATATAAGTGGTGCAGTATTTTACTTCATACACACGTGAGGTATTCATGTAGTGTGATATATAAGGATGATTTCTGTTATTTAAGTAAATAATCATATATATGTGAGGAATGAGGTTCAGAGATATGCATCCACATGAGATTAGTTTTTATTCATCAGGATATTTCCACAATTTTATTATTTGGATTTACTCATATTCTATATCAACTGACCAGTCATTTAGACTCTATTGAACAGCAGTCTGTATTTATATGATCTAACTTCCTCAAATGTCCCTTATTATAGCTCCTGAAAAGCCACTCTGTGCACATCAAAAAATGAGAAAAGCAACAAAGCCAACCAAAATAATAATCGTGCAGTAATAAAAAAAAAAAAAGGGCCTGTCTGTTGAATTAAGGTGGTCCTACCTGTCACAGTCAACTTCACATTACCTTTAAGGATCTAGTTGTACATCATTTTCACAATAGGTAAGATATTTTCTAAGATGCAATTAAACAAGCACAAGTGCAAAGAAAAAATTGTGTTATCGCAGACCAAAGGTAAGTAAGTAAATGTCAATAATTAGATATTGATAACTGCAACACACACTAGACAAAAAAGACTGAAGAGCTTATTGAAAATACACCTAAAACTGTTCTGTTAGATTCCACTTGGTCGGTAACAGGTAAGGAGGCTATAATTAGACACAAGGACACATCCATCAAATGCTCAGTCTTTACAAGTGTGGGTCATGGGTCAACACTTTTGATGATTTTTCACTCAATTTTAATGCAAAATGGCCAAGAATTTTACCATTTTCAGTTCATAATACTGTAAAACCATTCATTGAGTAGTGTGTAATCTCAGGGCACAAAGGCCAAGGGCTGCTAATGAATGTGCGTGACACTCAGGTGGCGTCGCATGGGGAACCATCACATTAACAGGATGAATATAGACACATGGATTTAGGAGGACTTTAGAAAGTGGAACTCTCTAGACTCAAGCTGAGATAGAACAAAAGACAATGGCAATAAAAATGTGTGGACATCATGAAGAGGAGAATCAGACAACAGCCATCATGGACTGTTGAGCAGCTCTGGTTGTGTAAATGGGAAGGACGCATTAAGTTAATAATGGCAACATCCACAGGTTTAAGGTTACTGTATTATTGTTAGAACCAGTTAGGTTCAAACGCTACAAGCTTTTGTGATGAATATTAATAACACACACCAAAGTAAAAGACAAATTGTGGACATTAACAAACCTGTAATGTTGTAGATTTCATTTTGCCCTCTGGTTTTCTTTTTAGTATATTTTTAGTGTATTTTCTCCCTTGGTGCACACAATTACCATTGGATGTCTGAGCTCCTGAGTAACCATGGAACCGGCAATGAGATTCTGAGAGTATAATAAAAATGAGGCAGCGCCTTATTAAAAATAATTGTTTTGTTGCAATATTTTAATTGCTTGTACAATGTTTATTTCAGCACATGCCTCTTCAGTCCTGCTTGCCTATTATTAATCACTCACCGAGTCATCTTGTTAAAATAATTTGCACTCTGGATTCGCTGAGTCACTGTTCACTGTCACCGTTTCTAAATCCCACATATAATATTGAATGAATGAGACGAGTACGAATGCGGATCATGATAATAAACATTGTGGGGACATTGTTGTCACATTCACTGCTCATGGCTGCAATTCATTTTACACTCTAACCCTGTGTGTTTTTTTTTTTTTTGTTTTATTTATATGCACGGCTGTCAGGGCTATGAGTGGCTCCATGCTGTAAAGTGCCATCTCATCTGATTTGGCCATACTGAGCTTGAGCTGAACATGAGCACTGTGCTGTGAGGCCACTCAGCATCATGAGCAAACAGACAGGGTCCAACTGTCTGCTACACTGAGCTCTCCAGCAGATGGGCTGGGACTGCAAGAGCATTATGGGTTTCCCAGTTTGCACGTTTCACCATGGTCTCAAACAGAATACTTTGCCAAATTAATCAAATCTGGACCTAGTGTTATGTACTTCTCAAACACCGTAAGTGTGTAAAATATATCTTGAGAGCTGTTTTGTGTTAGAGATCGCAGACCCTCACCCATTTTCATCTTATCCACCAAGATGAATAATTCCACTATGCTTTGAATGCACTTCAAGAAACATACAATGTATATTAGAAATAATTTCCTTAAATGTAGTTACATGGGGGTGGACTGGGAGGGATTTCAATGTCAATTCTATTATCAGACTGAATTGGTCTTTATTTATATATATATATATACTACATTCCCAGTTCTTGATCATCTACAATACTGGCAATAAACTGATCTTCTTGATAGAAACCGTCATGCGGCATGAGTGTGTATTTTTATTGGGGAAACCAAAAACGTCTGGCATAAAAAAAATTCTGGAGTCCAGACCACGATTCAATTCCGAGATCTGGGTCAAATCTGCCTTGTTTGAAATGTAATAGTTGCAAAGTACTGAGTTACATATGTGACAAACAGACTGCAATACCCCTGAAGAGATAAAGGTAAAAAAAAAAAAAAATTGTATAAAGGATGTAATAATGTAATAATGCAATAATAAATGCATCAACTCTTCTATGTCATGCTTGGCCGCCTAACTCGTGAAGATTTACTCTGCAAATATCCCAAATTACAACTTGACTTACATGTGACATGCATGTTGTGTTTGTGTCTGACTGATTTATGTGTTTGCAGTTGGATTTGTGTCCGTGAGTGTTTGTGAGTACAAGAGAGACGAAGTGTGAAATGAAGCCACTGGAGCTAAACTAAATTTCAGCACGACATAAAATGAAGAGGTTACTACTGTATTACCTTGGGGCCACTGCAATGTCTTTCAGCCCCCGTTTGTGGCGTGTGAGAATTAGTTTCCAATTAGACAAATGGAATTAAGCATTAGTAATCATCTACCAAGATGCAAGATGACAAAAGCAGTAGGCTAATGAGAGCCCCAAATGAAAATAATAATTGGCAAAAAAAAACTTCTTCTTTCTGTGGAATTGCATCCAACAGTTTTATTTGCAAAGGGGAAAATGGATGGAAAACACAGATGGAAAATTTGGCAAAAACTTGATATATTGATAAATTGAAATGGTGCAATGTTCACAGATTATGGATTCAATGAGTAAATTATGCCAAAATGTAGTATTGTTGAATATAAGAAACAAATGTATATGGCATATTATTTTGGCAACAGTAATAAAATACTGATTGGAAGAATGGGGATTGAAAAAAGGCAAAGTATTAGAATAAGTGGATAGTAATGGGTGGATGTGCAATTATGAATTTGTCTTTAGAGCCAAAGTTTTAACATTAGTCAGCTGACTATTACTACGACTACTCCTGCGATTACTACATACTATTACTACTACTACTCCTGCGATTACTACATACTATTACTACTACTACTCCTGCGATTACTACATACTATTACTACTACTACTACGATTACTACATACTACTACTACTACTACAATTACTACATACTACTACTACTACTACTACGATTACTACATACTACTACTACTACTACGATTACTACATACTACTACTACTACTACTACTACTGCTGCTACAATTACTACATACTATTACTACTGCTACGATTACTAACAGTTGTAAATGTTAAGGCACGTACATTTGCATTTTCTTTTTATATTTTCTGAAAATTTGGTTAAAATTTGATGTATATTTGGATGGAAACTGGACTGTGTTGCTACAGAAGTTGTGTACTTAGAAATACAGCCACTCCATCAGTTGGCCCTCCAGTCTACAGTAGCAGAAGGCTGTAATCCATCCCTGAGGAAAATGCTCATCAGAACCCAATGGAGCTAAGCAGTGCTACTGTACACTGCTGTTCTCTCTCACACTGTTTCCCTTTGTGGACTACATGGGGCTTTGCTTCACTCTAAGATTTCAGCATTCTGTGTCTCATAAGCCTTGGTTCCATATACAACTTTTCAGGAGTGGTTTTACTCTTTGATTTTCTAGACACAGTGCACTTCAGATCTGCTGCTTTATACAACTCCTTCAGCTGATTGTTCATGGAGTGTGTGTCAGCTTTGGCAATGAATGCTCATTGGTAATCAATAATTAAAGCTCTATACGGTCTCTGCGAGTTAATATTCAGGTCTGTATCTTCTGTGGTCCTCACAGTCTCCATTTCTTTTTTGTTCTTTTTTTATGGTCTCCCCTTATCCCAGCCTATGACTTCATAAGCTCTTCTGCTCATCCAGATTTCTCAAGCAAATCCAAGGCCCACAAATATGAGTATAACATGTAAAACCATGCATGCATTTCTCTAACACCTAAGGAGCTTCAGATATCGTTACTAGGTTCACCCATTCCTACCATCTCCCTCCCTTCAGAGACTAGCTGTAGCCTAAATATGGAGATCTCAGAAAATATGTCAGTCCCCGTTGCTACTGTATCCTACTTTTTACTTCAGAAAAGCAAAAAAAGTGCAGCAAGGATACATTTAGTGACACAAAAAATAAATAAATAAATAAATAAATAAATAAATAAATCCCTGAAGAGTTCATCTTATAGAGAATGCATTGAAGGATTTTAGGATTCTGCAGTTCTTGTGTTTTGCTCACTGTGGACAAAATAACACCTTTCAGTCTAATGCAATATTCTGCAACACCAACACAAACCGCTGCCTCCAAACCGGCCATAGACTTCAATAAATATATGTCTGAATTATATCAGCAAAATGCTATATGATGAATTTCAGTATGATTTATGGCATGACTGTTGTGTTACATCACATAATGTGATACTGCTAATGTCCTGGTATTTCAATGTGCAAGTTGTCAGGTTCATTCAGCACAAGCAGTGCAAAAAAGTTTTGCTGTAAATTGGATCTTGAACTCTATGTTGAGAAACTCAGCAGGCCTCAGACAGGAGCTGTTCATGCACACAGAATTATTCTTAAATTGGCTGTACCAACAATTTCAGAACTAGTTCGATTCTCATTCTATCTTTTATATTTCCACTTGTTCTAAGAATTAAATCTAAGTGTACTAGCCCATTCATAACCAGTGTACTGTACTCAGTTGTGTGAAATATTAATAAGTATTATGAAAAATCTATTTAATTTATGAAAATACAAAATAAATCTTCAAATTCTATCTAAATCTAAGAATTTTGAATATTTACTCACAATAAAGGTATAATCTGAGTATCAACAGAATAAGACAGATGCACCTGCACACACACACACAGCCATCCATTCATTATGACAGCACATGAGAACATAGTGTATCATTGAACATAATTTTCTGTATAAAGTACTGTGGCATCACCTCGCAAAGACTACACCTCTGTCATGTTCCCTTACCTTAATAAAGAATCATGTGTACATGCACTTGTTCAATGGCTGCGAAGTGTGACAGTAGCTATAACTGTTAGAATACGCTTGTGTTCTTTGACACTTTTTCACTTTACAACTTTTTAAAGTATTATTCAAGAGCTCTTTCTTTTGCACGTACAACCTTAATTGCACCGCTCTTGTCACAGTCTGTGTTTTTTTTTTTTTTTTTTTTTAACCAGTGAATCCAGAATTTACAGTATGTTCTTCTGCACTTCTGGTGCATGTTGTTTTCCACATCAGTCTGCTGCGTACATGTAGTCATTCTGTTTTTCCTCACACCAGGTACAAATGACCTTGCACATGCCTCTAATTTCCAATCAAATACAATTCATCAACGTATTCTCATGGTAAGAATAACATCGGTTGCCAAGGCAAGGCAAATGTATTTGTATAGCACAATTCATACGCCGCAATTCACAGTGCTTTACAAGAATGGAAAAGAGACAGTTTAAAAACACACACTTGCAATTAAAACATAATTAATAAAACATAAATAATGATCAATTCAAATAAAAAAGAGACAATTTAAAACACACAATTACAATTAAAACAAATAATGATCAATTAAAATAAAGTAAAAGAGAAGAGTACAGATAGAATACTTTCAGTTGTTATATGCACAGTCATGATATTTTTATGAATCCCATGCACTAATTTCTCATTTTCCTCCTACAATTGTATGTAAAAACACATTTAGGAGAAAAATAAGAAAACATTAATGCATGAGGCCAGGTGCCTGTTTCTTTCACAGTGTCACTCATCTGCCACCTGTTGTTATCGAAATAATCATAGGCTACGTTCAGACAGCAGGTCTAAATGCACAATTTGGATTTTTTTGTGAGATCCGATTTTTTTTTTTTTGCGTGTGTGCTCGTTGATATTACACATTAAATGCGACTTCTCTCAGTTTTGAGTATAAAACTGAATGTGACCCTGAAGAGGTCATGATGTAATACATGACCACCAGGTGCGCACTGTGTTAATGGAAGTAAATATGTTTTTCCCACCACTCCTCCTTCTGCGACGCAGAATTGCGACATTTGTCGCATTTCAATGACGTAAAGGTCGGATAAATGTGACCTGGCTGTTCAGACTGAAGTCGCACTGAAGAATATCAGATACGTATCTGATTTAGGACCACATATGAAAGTGGCCTGGGTCTTATTTGAAAAAAATGGGATTTGTGCTGTTCAAACTGTCTTTAACAGATCGGATACAGGTCACATATGGGCAAAAAAACCAGATTTGGGCCACATTTATCTGCAGTCTCAACATAGCCATAGAATGTGCAGAAAATGCATAACGACTGTGACTTATCAAGGGAAGTAACCTTGTACCCACATGGTTATTTGACCCATTGTCAGTATCACAACACTATTAAGAGCATGGCGTAAAAACTATGATTTAGTTGCAACTTTAATGAGGTAATCAGTAAAGATGTATGTTTGTTTGTTGCTGTATTTTGCCTGGAAAGAGGCAACTATTGTTTGAATGTTTGTACCCACATGATAATTAAACATAAGCCTGAATTTTCATGAAGATTTTGATGTGTTATACACCACCAGACACAAACAAAACCTCTCTAAAGATGTCTCCAGTGTGGTAATGCAGGATGTTTATCTGATAGTCACGTGTTCACCACTCTGTCCTGTGAGTCTCTCTGTTTCCAAATATGACCCTCTCTAGGGATCCTGCTTACAAATGGGTCCCACTCTCCAGACTTTTGATGCTGAAAAGCTCAGCGCTTGTTTTCCTGCCATCAGCAAGTGAAACCTCTCTCCCTCCACCTCTCCTCTCTGAATAATTTGTGAGGAGTGCTTTCTGTGGTGATGAAAAGTCTCTTGCAACCCAACGCTATAATTACACCTCAATTTGTCCAGACTGCTATCCACTGCTGTCTCTGATAAACAGGCTGAGTTTAGAGTTGTTATTTTAATGAACAACAGTCTCAGAGGAGATGTGAAGTGACTTTAAACACTTTGGGATTCTTGAGAGTAACTACCGAACGGCCAGGATTCTTCAAAAATTAATTGGGTAAATCATCTTCAGAAACATAAAAGGATGCCATTACAAAGTCCCACCGGCATTTGTTTTTGGTTTCATACCTACTTATTTAATCTTCTACTTAAGAGTAATCTTCAAACTGAAACGCTCACAGTATCATCATTCATCCTGTCTTTCAGTCTGTTCAGATTCCCCAAAGAAAATATATGCTAAACACCACCAATCTGCCGTACAAACTGTAGCTGCAGCCGAAATATAGCAAAGACTAAGCACAGGAAATGTTCCTTCAAGTACGAACATGCACCACAGGTGTGATAACCCGAGAAGCCAACTATAGCCTGAAAACATGATTCAGGATCAGATCTGTCTCATTGCAGTTATTTATCACTGACATTACATGCTAATATACACTGCATGA
>JAPQRQ010000015.1:16515824-16527038 GCA_037367365.1 Apogon talboti | reverse complement strand
TCTTTTCTTTTCTTTTCTTTTCTTTTCTTTTCTTGTTTTTTTTGAAGAAACATTATTGAGTTTTTTCCTGATCACAATAATTGTGAGGTTACTGATACAAAGTGTAAATAGATTTAAATGGCTGGGAAAACTTGCACCAAATTAGTATTAATATGAAATTATTAGTAAATAAAATAGTTTATAAGTTATTGGTTAAAAAATAACAATAAAAAATATATGAATAATAATTCACATAACTTTGGTAATTTGTCACAAAGTAAGAATTACAAGTAACTCAGTTTTGTGTTTTGTGTTTCCCACTGTTGATGTTTGATTTAATTTAACATTTCATGAAATTTGCAAAGAAACAGGTAGTTTATTCATTTTGCAGATTATTACACCAACACTATCACAACTGTTTTTGGGTGACATGTATGAATTATTAGCGTTCAGGAAGACAGAATGTTGGGGACATGAAAAAGGAGAAATTTTTGCATTATATGACGCTTAACAATTCTAACCTCCAGCAGAAGTGATTTTTATGGGCAGTGGGCTGATGCATATTTTGTGCAAATCAGTCTTGGGGTATATCACTGTATATTTACCAGTTTTTTACACAGTGCCATATTATACACATGTTGGTATTGTTGTAATCATGATAGCATTTTATTTTACAGCTCAGTAACAACTTGGCAATAGAGAGATACTAGTTTGGCAATAAATATGAAATGTTTCCATCCTTGTTACCTAGAGATACCAGAAGAAGTTTCTGTGTAATAGTGACAATTCAGGCCACAAAAGTAACAGTTTCTATTCAAGTTCATTGTAATATTAGACTAAACCAAACATATAATGGAGATCTGTTGTGATAATTGAATTTTTTACTTAGAAAAGTCTTCATTTTTATTTATTTTTTATTACAGGAGTGATGACACAGTTATTACAATGGGAATTATAGGCTATTCCTATATAATTATCTATCTATTACTAGCCACTATTTCTGAATTGTAATGTAATGCACTACCTTTATCTAGCTGTGTTTCTGCCCTATTACCCTTTGTTTTACGAGGCTTATTACATAAATTTCAGCCTAAGTTTACCCAGGTAGACCCATTGTAAATGTTACTACATTAGTGTAGTTATTACTTTGGTCAAAACAGGACATTACTTAATTATTGACTTGTTGTAATCTATTGCTGAACTATTACCATGTTAGTACACAGTTGTAATGTCAAGTGCTACCAGGAAGTGTAAGATTAAGGGTCTTTTATCATTGTGAAAAGTACCTTTAATGCTCACAGGCAAAGTGCAAATCTATATATCTGATAACATAAACACTATGTTTACCTTGTTATTTTAAGGGAATATGGTTGAGATTCACCTTAACCTAAATACAAAGTTTCACCTGTATGTCCTCATTTAAATATGTTCCTGCTTTTCCCTTGCAGTGCAAATAATGCCCAAAGTTTCTTACAGATCATTTTCTATCAAACAAGGATCTGGCATCTATTGCTCACCGTGGTAACTAAGTCAGCATTCAATGTAGCTGCTTCAGAATATAAGCTTCACAGTGGTATTCTGCAAAATAGCTTTCAGAGCGCAGACTTAACAGTGCTAATCACATAGCAACAGACTTCATTACGCCTTCAACCTCACAGCAAATGACAGTGGGTCAGAGGACAGTGAGACTCTTGTCTTCTCAGTTGCTTGCATGACTACACATATTGAACCAATCACTTGTATCGTAATGATACAGTTGAGGGTGGCATCCGTCCCTTGTCACAGGGCTATAATATTCAGGGTCAATGCAGTTATACCCTGCTGTGAGGATACGGATTAGAAGTTGCAGTCAAAATATGTACAACTAAAGCATACAGCACCAGTGGAAATATTCTGACTAAGTGACTGTGACTGCACTTAAGGCAATATTTATGAAAAAAGAAGAAACAGCAACTAGCATTTAATGTGTCCGGGGCTAAGACGGTTATGGCTAAGGAGCAGATTTTGGTGTTAATATGTAGGTAAATCTGTTTGTGTGGGCTCAGACAGATAATCAACGCACTTGAGTGGAACACTATAGCTGTCATCACTGTTTAACGCTGTTTATCGCAGCTAAATTAAACATTACAAATCAGCCACTCTTCAAACTCAGTGCAATGTTGTGAAATGACACACACATGAACATAGAACAACACAATGAGTAACAGAAAGGGTGTAGCATCTCAAAAAATGACACTTTTATGCACAAGAGTGTTGATAAATGTTAAACTACAAATGTCTATCTATTAAAGGACTCTGTATTCGCAACTTCTGTCTTTAATTTGTGTAGCTGCAAACTTGTATTCATAGAGAAAAATGTCTACAGCATCATAATTAAATCAAAGTTTTGTTTGAAGCGATATCTGTGGTTGTGACAGGACAGCAGGTGTTTGGAGAGATGATGACACACCAGAAAAGGGCAAACATTGTCCTGACAACAGTGAACAGCTGGTCAGGAGTGTGACACCTGCGCGCCCGCCCTGCGATATGTTGTTCCCCTCCGGAGCAAACTTCAATCAGGCTTTGACATCAGAACCAGAGACGTTATTGCGAAATGCTTAGCATCTGTCACAAATCAGCACGTTTACTTCAGAGAGATGATAAAGTATGGATTCTGAAGGACAGATGGATGTGGCAAAACCATGTCTACCCATCTATCCTCTTCATTCATTCTACAAGGTGACGGCCTCATTCAGCAGCATTTATCTGGAGTTTAACTGCGTCAGAATGCATGGGGCGAACGTCAGGCTTTGGAAAGCTTTAGTCAGCACAAAAAAAGGTGAAGCCACAATGTCAGGATGGCAATGGTACAACACTGCCTGGAACCAGATTATTGTTATGGAGGGTACATTGTTCTGAACGATAGAAGTTCAAATTGATAAGATTGCAAAATTCAGTCATGTATGGTAGATATGGCTATAATTCTAACTTTATATCTTAATTAAGTGTAAAAAAAATGCCATTGCTGTCAACAAATTCATCACCGGGACTGACAGGTTCATGTTTCATGCTGAGCGGTTGCTTAGTGATAGTGAAGATTACCAGGTAGCTCAGTATGCTCATAAATAAAGTTTCTTAGCAACAGAAAATGTGTGTAGGTGTAAACAGGCATTTATAATTTAAATCCTTGTCTTTATCACAAATGCTGTGTAGCTATTTGTGGTTGCCACAGCTATAACAGTTTCTCTGCAGCAAAATCTAAAAGTTCATTGTTCATGGTATTTCCAAGTACACTTATCACAATTTTACATCAACATTATGCAAAAACAATACAAAAGCATGTGAAAAAACCCCCACAGGGCACATGCATATACTTCTAAACTGTGGATTTGGTGTAAATGTGACTTTCATGTATTACATATCAGCCTGTTACAGTGGTCTAATCTTTAGTCACATACAGATTTACTTAGTGAGACCTTTGATTGCACCATCTAAAACAAAAAAAAGCAGCAAGAAGACATGAATATTCTGCAGACAGTTTATTCATTAAATGACTAGAGGAAAGTGAAAACAAATGTGATAATGTCAGTTTTTGCAATAGACTATTGTTGAACAGATCACCTATTTCATTATTCCAAACATTTTAACTTCCATCACAAAACAAAGTAATTTTTTGTTTATTTTAGACAAAATTAAATTAAAATGTCAGAATTTGCATCCCATTCTTCATAGAATTTTTCATGCTTGAAAGACTCTTTTGCATTGTGGACTTTGGCACTAATAATTCATGCCTCCTTTTTACTGCCATTCATCTGAATTTAGTTAAACCTGTAATGAGAATGGACTTTTATTTTTTTATTATTATTTTATTTTTATTAAGTAAAAGTCATAGTAGACGACCACTGGGGAGGATGTTGAAGCTAAAACACAGGGCTGTGTTGAAACTGTTGCACATGAGCATTCAGGAGCAGCCAGTCTTACAGGGGTTTTTGCTCTTTGCTGCCATGTAAGGAGAGCTAACATAAAAGAAAGAAAGTAAGGTAATATAAACCCAAAGAACAGTGATAAGACTAGACACTGTCTGGTTGCTAATACTGAGCCCCCACTCAATCCGTGCTTCAAAAACAAAAAGGTCTGCTGCAGACATTTGCAGGCTTCCTTCATCACAGAATATAGACTGTTTCTCTAAATTCCTTCTAAAGACATTAAAAACCTATTTATGTTAAGAAAAGCTTTTGGAATATACTTTGCATATTTATCCCAGTATGGGTCAAATGTTAAAAGGAGATTGCACAATTACTGCCAGAAACAATACAACCGATAGTACAGTTTTTATAAGGATTGTTATGGTCTGATCCCGTTCCGTCTCCTTAAATATATTACAAGGGAAATTATGAGAAAATGATGTGACACAGTGTTATTGCCACATGTAATATCAGAGATTCTGAGTCAGATTTGGTCTTGTTGATTTAGAAATCCTTCAGCTGAGAAAATAAAAAAAAAAAAAAAAAAAAAAAAAAGGTCATTTATAAATTTTCAGCAGGTTTTTTTTGTTCAAAAAATTTTCTCTACAATAAACCTGTCCATATGGTGGAGACAGACCTGTCACTGCAAATTGATTTGGGGGCATAAACTGCAGAGGGTTCTTAAATTGGATCCTCTTCGTTCTGCCTCTTCTTTTCTCCTCCAGCTGTCCGTATCCTTCACCCCCTTTTTTGGGGCTGAGCAGGTCTGAAAAGCTCTGTTGAAAGCTGTGGGATTATCAGTGACTGTGCTGAATTCCCTCATCTCCACCAAATCATCTCCTCCCAGTGTGTCACGGATAGATACCTCACACTTTGAACACAAACATCTGTTGTTATTTGGTTTCAAGTACACACTTTACCCATATGGCTGAAAGAAAGCAATTGATTCTGGGAAGTATAAGGGAGATAGGGAGAGGAAATGCAGTTTGGTCAGAGCTTTTGTCCCGAAACTGGAGGTAAAAAATTTTTGGTTTAAGGTGTGACAGCTGGTTTTTGGCTTTGTGACAGTGTGTCAGACTCTGCCAGGGGCTTTACTTTGTATATATCAGGGTGTACAGATTTAAAATGTGCGTCTTACTGACAGCTGCGATGGTAAAGGTGTAGAGATGGAAGACTACCTGCTTTAGATGGAAAAGGCATCCTATCTTCCACTTTTCAAAAGCAAAATAAAACTGCAAGCAGGTGGTACATGAAGTGACACAAAGGTATGAGTCTCCTTTCATAACTTTACTAATTCGTTGTTTTTACTTTCTAAATCCTTTGCTGGAATAGTTAAGTGAAACTCTGTGATGTGTGCAGTTTTTAAAAGAAAATGCAGGCAATGAGAGCTACTGCATCACTTGGTCCTTGTCTGTGCTAGTTTTCCAAAGTTGGCTTGGTGTGTCAGGGCCCTTAATCTTGTAGCTTGGGACAATATGGGGATCAGGCAATTTCACACCACCTGCAAAAAGAAACTTATTGTTGTAATCCGGATTAGTGGCCATACTGCAACTAGCTGCCATTTCTCATCGGAATTCAGCGCGTCATGTGACATGCCATAAAAAAGTGGCAAGGAAAACACTAGGGTCTCATTGAAATTAGGTTGTTTTCAAGCCATGTTATTTTCAAGTGCTCAAAATGCGATAAATGAGCCCTTCACAAACAACATGTTTCCTGTTTCCTGGCACAAAATGTAACAAATAAGATGCAAATAAGAAACCAGGGGCCTGTTTTACAAAGTAGAAGACAAAAATTTAGGATGAGAAAAAAAAATGAGCCTTGACCTAGTCCAGTCTGTGAATTCTGTCTTAATACGTTTCATGTTTCCTGGGCCAAATTACGGAAATGCAACAATGTGCAGCCGTGTATATAATTGTAATACATGCTCATTCCTTTCAACAAAAGACCACACAGGGTGATCACAGATTTGCTAATAACGAAGTGGAGATGAGCGAAAACTCTGTTTGCACCATACAACAGTATGCAATATGCCAATAAATAAATAAATAAATAAATGAATGAATAAGAAAATACATTGCAGACAGTAGTAGAGTGAATGTGTAGGATGCCTAAAATAAATTTGCCACTGTTTTCAAAACCAATATTACCAACATTATTAGAAGATGTAAAGAGTTACATTCTTTTACAAATAGCTGAAGAGAATATCAGTGTTTCCCCTACAATTTTTTATAGCAGTGATGCTGGGGTCTATATGGATTCCAGATCGTTTGCTTCAGTAGCGAAGGCAGAGAGGGAAGGGAGGGAGGAGGTTGCGTTATGATGCCTAAAGCAATAGCCAAGTTGGTTAACTAGCGGCAAAGTCTTTTTTTTTTTTTTTTTTTTTACATTTTTTTTGCAGCGGTGTTGAAAATTCAGCAGCAGTGAATGTATATAAAGGAAGCCCTGGAATATTAATATTACATACTATATATTAGTAGCAGCAGCTGATAACTTTAACTTAATAACTTTATTTATGACACTTTTTTGAATGACGGCTCACAGTTAAAAAATAACTATAGCAGTAGAAACAACTGAAAACATATCACTCATCATCCATAACTTTAAAGACACAATGGAAAGATCTAAGAGAAAACTAAAATAACAAATAAAACAAATAAAGTAAGCAATCAAGCTAATTTACTGTTTACTAGATAAAGACAATAAAGAAACTGTCACAAGCACATACCACAAGCAAATCTGGAGACACATGGCCAATGAATGATCTTGTCTAAACTAATCCAAAAAGTTTGAGCTCTAATTTCCTGCTATCCTTGGTCTTCAGCCTCATACATGGAATGGTTGGACGACCTCAGGCTATGAGCTGATGTATCAGGCATTAAAAGCTTGGCAATGTAGCCCAGTGCCAAATGATGTACTGCCTTCAAAGTCAAGGTTAAAATTTTAATATCAATTCTGAACCTACAGGCAGCCGGTAGCGGGAGGCTAAAATAAGTGTGATGTGATTGTGTTTACATGATTTTGTTAAAAGTCTGGCGGTTGCATTTTAGGCTCCTTGAAGTTGTGTGAATAATTTATGACAGCACATTGAAATAATCCCGGCACAAGGTTATAAAATCATGAATAATTTTGTCTAGATATTATAAAGAAATAATGTAGCTAATTCAAGAAATATTCCTCAGCTGTATGAAATATCACTGCACCAGACTTTTAACGTGGGGTTTGAGAGTGAGGTGTAGTTCTAAAATAACTCCAAGGTTCTTGGCAGATGGAATCACATGGCAGGCTAGGAGCCAAGAGCTGGCAGAGCATAAACAGAAGAGGGCTCAGGGCCTATTATAAGAATTTCTGTTTTCCGAGGGTTTAGCTGTAGAAAGTTCTCTGCCTATCCAAGTTTTGGTAGTGGCTTAACAGTTATGCAGAGTGTGTAACTTTGTTCAGAAGGTTTGCACATTAGCTACAACTGCATATCATCAGCATAGAAGTGAAAAAAAGTTTGTTGTTGCCTTATAATGTGATCCAGCAGTAATAAAGAAATTGAGAAAAAAAAATGTTTCTAAAAAGGAGCTTTGTGGTATCCCATATGATCCACGTTTTCTGTCTGACTTGTAAGAGGGAAAACTATTAACTGGCCATCTAAGTGATACTGATCCACTATTTAGCAAACCAATACAGATGCTAGGGTCTACTGTGTAAATAGTGGTGCTAACATCGAGTAAAACCATCACTGTCTTCACTTGCATCAGCCTTCAACAAAATGTCATGTCAGATTTGGGTGGTCTCCGTGTTGTGTGGTTGGAAACCTGATTGAAATTTTAGAAATTTTTCTGTCAGGTTAGATTTGGGATACAAATTATAGCCTTGAGGTATATCTGTAGGTGCTGAGGTTTGAATGTTCAGAGACAGTTTTTTGAGGATCATTGAGGACTGACAGTCTTGAGATAATTAGGAACACACGCAGGAGTTAAGCAGAAGTGAATGGTATTAATCATGCAAAGGACTATATGTTATTTTGTACCTTTTGATAATAATTTGGTGGCCATAACCATACAAACACTTCTACACACATATTACATCATACATACAGTCGTGGCCAAAAGTATTGGCAGTGACACAAATTTAGCCTTAAAAATGTGACTTATTAGATGATAAAAGTCTTTGAAATTCATAAAATGCCTAGAATTATTCTCCAGTGTGTATCAGAAACACATGGCATCCATGGGTCCTAAGCAGAGAAGATGGAAGAGGGGAAAATCAAAACAGTCATTAAAGTAAAAATGATTGAACTTGGACTGAGATATGAAAATAGAGAAAGAGATGTTCATTCCCACGCTGTGAATGTGACCGTAACAGTGTATTAATCGTTGTTATTTTTGTCTGTCTCAAGTCAACAGATGACAAGTGAATCCAGTGAAATAAAAGGTCAACTAATGCTGTGGTGTCTTCTCCGTCTAGTTTGTGAATGTGCAGATCAAACCAATACCTGCATATTAGCTTCATCACTGACTAATATTAAAAACATCTTTGTGACTTTATCAGCCATTTGTAATTAACTCGACTACTGTAACAATATACAAAATCAATATGTCAACGAAAACAATGAGTGTCAGAGGAATAATTATAGGCTGCAAATGATAATCATCATGACTACTATTCATAAGAAAATGTATTAAGTGTGATTGGAGTATGGTAAACCACCAGTATTAACAAAACCTCACCATTAAATGGTCTGGTGCAGGTAAGCTGCACTGACTAAATCTCCATGGTAACTTATATGATGGTGACACGGTGGTACAGTGGTTAGCACTATCGCCTCACAGGATGGGTTCGATTCTGAGTGGATTCCCTTCGGGTACTCTGGCTTCATCCCACCATCCAGAGACATGCACCTTAATAGATGAATGTAATTGGAAATCACCCATTGGTGTGCATGGTTGTTCGTCTATATGTCAGCCCTGCAATGAACTGGCGACATGTCCAGTGTGTACCGCACCTTTGGCCATAGGTATTCAGGTTAAGCTTCAGCACTCCTACAATCCTCAGGAGTAGTAAGTGATTCAGAAAATGAATGAAAGAACTTGTATTATTATATTATATGCCACTGATGTCATTAAACTAAAGCACAGCTAGATTCAGCAGGGATAACTGGAAAATCCTGGGTTTTCTGAAATAGATCTCCCTTCTGTTACAACTGGAGATTAAGTCGTCTTTTTCTGGTCTGGATATTTCCACACAATAATGTGAATAATCTCACATTCACAGACTGGTGGTGGTGGTAAGCTATTAATACACCGGTGAATTGTCTTGCCCAAGGACACAACGGCACATGACTAGGACAAAGCGTGATTTGAACTCTTTGCTTGTTGGACGACCCGCTGTACCTCCTCAGCCACAGCCACCCCATAGGTCTAGGAGTTGAACGTGAAATGGAAAACAACAGCAGAAACATTACATTAGAATATCAATTATGAATGAATGTGTAGTTTATTAAACATAATTAGTCAATCTGTATTAAAACTTCAAACCTCCACTGCACCTCCTGGTCAGTGACTTACATTTTAAGTTGACTTACTTATTTTCTTTAGCTGATGACCCCCCCCCCCCTCCCTCCAATATCTACACATGAGGTCAAGGGTTAGCAGTATTGGGTCAGGACATGGCCGCTGTATTTATGGCCTCCCTCCGGTCTCTGCTTTAATATGTCAACACAAACGAGGCAGGATTGAGTGTCTGATGACAAGGGACATTTTTCATCCACTCTCTCTCTCCTTCCCCTTTGTCACTGTTCAAGGTGCAGACACTGTTTTTTAGCCTCTGAAAGAATCTATCAAGGACACAAGGGTGCTCCCAAAAGACACTTCAGTAACCAGAGGACATTTAAAAGGACAAACCAAGAAAATAGCAAGGGAGCATGTCTGACAAAGTTCTCAATGATCAATCTTTCATCAGCGGAGGGACTGACTTCATTAATGGAGTCCTGTGGAGTTTCAGCTCCTAATGACTAGAGTAAGTGTCCCAATGGAATATTAATTATGAAAACCCAGAGTATGTTGTCGATCTATTTCTTAAAGTGTCAGCAGAAGGTAAGTATTCATGTCGTCACCTACGTATCTGAGTTGTTTGTCACTCTGTGTGTGTGTGTGTGAGAACTGGCGGTTCATAAGATCACTCTATCCTCGATCTGTCTTCATTGCAGTCATTCCTTATCAGTCAAACCATTAACATAGAGACAGCTCCTCCATATGTCACGCATACTCATTGGCCCAGGTCTTTGTTTTCTACTATGTGCTCCGCTAAAGATCTTGCAGTTAAAACCCTACATGCCATAAATGTTCAGGACCAAGCATAAAGATAATTTGTGTCTTTTCATCCTACATCAGCCTATGACAGTCACTGCAGAGCATATCCCTATAGATATATAATAAGGTCTCTATTACATTATTAAGAGGATAGCTTACATTGTGCTTCCATATTTATTGATTTTTTTTTTTTTCAAAATCCTATGAGGTTCTACAGCCCCCTCCAAGCTAAGAAAGTGTGGTTTTCTTTGATTAGAAGGCCCAGCCAGTCACCACAAATCACATTTGATTGGATAAGTTTACATATTTACAGATTTATGGGGTCTTAGAAGCTTGACCAGCAATGTCATAGGTCAAAGGTGTGTGTATGGATATCATTTGGTAGAAATCTGATTGACATTTGCTGCAGATGGCAGGTATGTGACCACGGTCAGGTCAGATAAATTTGACTGCATTGACCCCTCACTGCAGAATGTATTACATGATTTTCATACCAAGTGAAGACATATATACTAACCTTCCCCTTTTCACCGTAGGAGCTAGAGATAGAAAGACGCTTTAGAATACAGATCCACACTTCTCATAAGATTTTTTTCCCCCTGTTTTCTGCTTTATGTAATAGGAGTAAGCAGAAACAGAGGCAGGACCACAAACCCAGGTCATTGTAGTTCATGGCATTTTTTTTTTTTTTTTAACCAGGGTATCCCCATTACTCTAGCCTGAAGAGAAGGGTAAACGAAACGCATCCAGGAGGAACACCTCGATATAGTGTTTGGTTTGGTAATCTATGGCAATCCAACCACCATCCGCAGGGGCAATTGGATCATGGTAATGGTGGTGATTTTTCAATAACCTGTGTTGAAAATAAACCTAGAGGAGAAAACAGAATCAATCCATACCCAAGTTATACACTGCTGCCATTTATATACAAACCATGCATTTATTCGTCCATGAGTAATGGTGGGAATATCCTACACCCAGATGAAATAACAACT
>JAPQRQ010000015.1:16497594-16515724 GCA_037367365.1 Apogon talboti | reverse complement strand
CATTTATATACAAACCATGCATTTATTCGTCCATGAGTAATGGTGGGAATATCCTACACCCAGATGAAATAACAACTATTATGAAAAAAATCTCATTGATCGCAGCCCCAAAACAATGGTCCTACATCAAACTGTAAGAGCGGTTTAAAAAAAGATAGGCTGGTAGAAACTTTTTACAATGGCAGAAATTTAGAATGGCCATCTTACAAAGTGACAGCTGCTAGAATCAACTGTATGTTTACTAACCAAATAATGTGGTGATCAAGGACGTCCAGCAATTTTTCCCAATCCATAACTGGTTTCACATTGTCCTCCTCTTCTCTAGATTTGCAATTCACGGAAATACAACTCTTGCAAGATCTTGTTTCTTAGCTTTGTTGTTTACCACTATCACGGAATACACATGTCGATGGCATCTTAACTTATATATCATTGTGTTGTAACCTACAGTTCAATAGGTTATAACATCATACAGTCTACATATATCGAACTTCATATCCTACCCGGGTTTATTAGATCCATGTTGCACAATGTGATTTGCAATAAACTTACAAGATTGCAGAAGTCTGACAGTCCAGGTGCCATTAGTGGTAGCACAAGCACATGCTTACGTGCAATTTTCATCATGGTAACAGTAAATGAACTTGTCTGTGTAGGATTACACTTACGTGAGCCTAACTCAAGGTATGGAATGGCTTATGGCTGTGTTTGGTCATTGATCCTGGATAGTAGCCTCCGGTCAACTGGATGTCTACCTTGGAAACTGTATGAACCCAAGCAGGGTCTCTCTTTCTCCCCCACCCCTTCCCTCTGTGCCTTTTCTGATTAGTGGTGGTAAAAATTGACTTCCTGTCTGGTCACAGAATGATTCGTGCACATTCAGTGTATTAGGTTTTACATCACTGTGATGTTGGGTACCTTTAGCATTTCAAGCATCTCCCTCTTGGCCTCTCTGAGTGATGATTGCTGCTCTTATAAACAAAGGTAGGAGTGGACGCTGCTGCACAATAGTCATCTGTATGGCTGTATGCATGGCTAAACAATATTTAGGAATTGAAAATGCTTTTCTACAAGCTCCGCAGCATTTGTGTACAGAGTAACAAAATAAGAGCTTTAATGAAATGAAATGAAAAATGAAATGAGCAAAAAATGAGTAGACTTCTGCAGACTTCAGATTTCGATTTTATTCAGCAGCCTTATGAGTTTATCAGCAGCCAGACTTTGCAATGTGAATCTAATATACACTTGAGTATAATATGTGTGTATGATGATAAAGTCTAATGAATCTCAGGCTACAACACAAGTCAGAGTTCAGGAATGAAACATCATCAGAGCACTTCTCTTTCTGCACTGCTATAGTTGTAAATAATGAAGGTAAACTAATGATTATGCTGTTACAGTGGCGGTATTTATGTGAACAGAGAAAAATCCAAAGCCGAAGGGGAAGAAGGCAACTGAGGATGACAATTATATAAAGGAGGCTGGAGGTTTGTCCACATAGACGCATCACGGATCAATGTGTCATTTCATACTCCTGTTGGTTATTAGATAGACTTAGGCTGTTGCAGGAGTCACACTGTGAGAGTATCATCCTAAAATTTCCTACACTGTTAGAATTTTGTCATTGACTTTCTTTGGGGTTTCTTAAAAACCAGGTCAGGAACCATCAGTGAACACTGTGCAACCTTTTTTTTTGCTATGACCAAAGATATCTGGTTGTGAAGTTGTGGTGTCACTTCCTACTTCCATGTCCAATCCTGTTCATTCCTTTGTATTCAAATCCACTGCACCACTCTGTCCAAGAAAACACACCCAGTTGTGATGACACAGAGCAGTGAAGGTGGATGGTGATACGTAAAGTTTCAAGTCTTGACTGAAGCCGAAAAAAACTAACAAATTTGACACTAGTTAACATTAGCATGTTACACAAATAACATTAATTTCAATTGCATCTAGCACACTGTATTTTTATGGATTACCCTGACATAGAATAAGGGATTTATCAGGTGTTTCACATATTTGGTTTGTGAACCCTTTATATGTGCAGTCCAATTCAGAGTAAAATTGTGATCTACAGCAGGTAAAAACTGACTATAGAAACATACACCAATGACTGTCTTTTAGTTTAATAATTGTAGTCCCTCATAGACCCAAACTGGTGCCTCATTAAAGAGAGAAGCTACAGTAAATGTGCATCCAAGCTCCATTGTTCATTGAGTATTTGGACCCAGAAATGAGTTGTATATGGCACCATGACCTCAAACTTAACAACTGGATATTTTCTTGGCTTTAGTCTGGGACAGCTCAAAATCGTAGTGTGCACTGGCCTTAAAACAGTCCTCTTATTTAAGTTCTCTTCTCAGACAAAGGCCTAGATGGATCCTAGGAAGACATTGCTGTAGTGCTTAAACACACCTCACCCTCCTCTTTTAATTGTCTCTTCCACTGACTCTCCTGCTATGTTTCCTGAACATTATTCAGTGACATTACAGTTCACTAATTCATTAACTCTTACATTATTTTAATCATTATTATTTTAATGTTACAATTTGTATTTTTATCTATGAGCAGACCAACGTGAACACCCTCTCTGACCAGAAGAGAATGGACTTAATGTCCCTGCTGCCTGATTTTATCTGGAAAACCTTATAATATGATTCATGAGACTGTGTAAAAATACTGAAGAACAAATGAAAATGAGCCTGCAATTCATCATTTGTTAATAAAAAGCTCCCGATAAAGTCCACACTGGCCGATAGTTACTGATGAGCTGTAGAAAAGACACATCATTAATGAATCGTTACGAAATGACTCATTTACAAATGTCTGTGACTGCAGAGTTTACACTTTCTTCATGCGTCATTCTTTGGTAATTCTGACCTACCACCGGATCACAGTTAGTAATGAGTCATTCAATACATGTCACCATTAGTTAGTCTTTTTATTCGTCTTATTGTGAGTGAGACATAATAATAAACAACTCATTACTGCCATTACTTAGCATTTTTTTCCCATCCCAAGTAGAGTGAGATAAGTTATAGTTAATAAGTGCTTCATTATTCTTGCATGTAGGTTAAAAGAAAAGAAAGCATAGCATTTTGTAATATCTGGGTTGTAATTAAATAATTACAAATTCAACAGTAAAGAGTCAAGTTATTGATAGTTTCATGGTATGGACCTTTATATATCTTTATAGGTGCAGGTTTGGAATATAATGCAAGTAAAAGTAAACAAAAATTACACAAGTATTTAGAATATGTATTTGAAGGTTAAATGAAAATGTAATTAGCAATAGTTACAAAAATGTTATGAACCAATAAAAGAATTCAGAAAAATAATGTGTTACATACAACATGTAAAAGGACCTATAACAAAAATATTATAACATAGAGTCCGGAGTTGTGCAAATGTTTTTGAGTTCATCATCTGTGATGTGTGATACTCTGCGGTAGGATGACATTTTCAACTCTCTTCATTTGTAATGACTTTGCAATAGCAGCAAAAACTGCCATAGAAATGCAGTCAGGTTTAAATAGAGAAACCAACCACTTTTAGTGCTGAAAAATCACTCTAAACAGACTTTAATAAACTCAGAAACCTAGCAATATTACTGCTCCAAAACCAATGATGCAATGCTTTGTAAAAATACACTGTGACTCAGTCCATTTTAACTAACTGTGTGTCAATAAGAAGCAGAGACATAGCAGAGAAAGAGAGAAGAGTGCAACTCTGAACCCAGTAGCTTAAACAAATGATGTGACAATTCAATGTAGGTGATTCATTCACTTCATCCCACAACCTGTGATACATTTGAGTATATTTAAGATATTGAACAGCCCTACCTCTGACATGACTCCAGGTTTCTTTTTTAAGCACATTGCTGCCATTGCAAAACAAGGCAAAGTTAATGATCTATGGTTAGTATTCACTCCCGTAATATTCAGCTCATTATATTCAAGCGTACAGGTTCCTGAACATGGTACATATGGTGGTAATTCCACTGATTACACTTCCGATATTTTTATGCCTGCTGAGAAACACCGCATGACTAACAGCTGTATTCTATAGTGGATGTGTAATGTACTGTCTTGTGGCTGGTGCAGTTTTCTTCTAGCTGTGATGCAATGCACTGAGCAATTGAGTTGCAAGTATGATCACACCAGTGATAAAAAACCCAAATTAAGTGCCAATGCTAATTGCCAATGCTGGGTGCTGTATGTGTTTTAGAATGGGTAAAATGCAGAGACCAAATTTCCCTACGGAGATAATAAAGTGAGTTAACCTTTAACCTTTTTAATTAAGTGAGCCAGGCTATTTCCTGAAGGTGTGTAGGTAGATATCACTTTACACAACAAATAATCACCTTTTTTTTGTTGAACTTTACTCCTACTTCAGCAGTTGAGTAGTGAACATAGAGTTGTCTGTATCAGTGAAAAGAGCAAGCTTTACTCCTATCCATGTGGTGAGCTGCAAATACCATTCAACCTCTGAATGAAATGATTAAATCTCATGATTTCTCTTCCTGTTATTGTGCATGATATTGTCACATACACTTACCAATCAATATGCTATAATAGCCAACAAATCCACATTATTAAAGGGAAGAGAAGAGAGACTGAATTGTCCATTGTTGATCTGCCTTACATTATTATCGGTGTTGTGTTGCTGTTAGCAGATAGCACACCTACCTGCATTGTACCACTGAGGTCTCCATGGAGCCCATTAAACTGCTGTTTAGATTTACACAGTAGTTAAAACCATACAACAGGTTAGAGCCGAGTGGATCTTTCGAGTGCGCACAGGCACTGACACAGTTACGTTTGCACAACACAACACATCCTACCAGTTTCTGTAGCCCCAAGTTTACACACATGCATACCAGGCTGGAAAAGGTCACACACTGAAACTGTGGAGAGTAGGGATTGTTGATAGTGAAGAGCAAGGTGTTGACAGCAGGATGCCTCTTCATCTCCCTTTTTCTCACCCTGTCGTGCATCACTGTGTACATCGGTAAAGAGGGATGCTGATTCATGCTGGCAGAAATGGATCAAGCAAAAGGCAGAGAGAGACAAAACAACAGAAGGCCCTAAAATGGCTCTGAACGTGTGAAAAAGTGCCCTGTCAATACCGACCATAAAACTTAAGCAACAGCAGGCACAAACACATGAATCAAGTTGTGACAGGACTGTAGAGTTTTGTGTGCTAGGGACAGCTTCTAATCAAACCAATATCTAACCTATAGTGTGGCTGGTGACTAGCATACTAAAACTATTGGAGCAGGAAATCAGAATAATTGTCGGCTGGTAAGGTATTTTTATGTTATCTTAAACTGCAAAGTGACCGGTGAATTTCACTTAATCTAGTTCAACAGTAGTTAAATTAGAAAGACACTGATCCTCACATTTTCTTAATTTTTTTTCTTCATTCTCCATGTGACTTTTTCTTTGAGGTTTGATTATATCACACATATATTAAGGCTCACCACACTTTTGTGAGGTAGCAAAGTAAAGCAAGGTTATTTATGTAATGCACATCATACACAAAGGCAATTCAGTGTACTTTACATAAGCACAAGGAACAGCTAGAAATAAAAAAAAATAAATTGAGAGTGCAGGATATATGAACCAATAATAGAAATCTTTATTAAATTGATTAGAAGAATATACAGCACTCTGGAGTTGCATAGCAATCAGAATTGAGACTTACAGTATGATAATAAAAGAGTGCAAGGTATAGAGCTCATTCATAGGAGCATGAAAAGAGAAATGTTTTTGGACTGGGACGGTACAACTAAGCTTAGGTGGAAGAGCTGCATATTTGATGAAAATTCACAGGTTCCTGCAAAACCTTACCTTGTACATGGAATTACTAAATAGCTATCAGTTTTGGATCCAGCATCACAGCTGTTTCATATTCCCTATCTCTCACCATACACTATGTCTCCTATTCATGGAACCACCTCAGGTAATTTGATGATGAAGTGCATATAGATTAATTTTGATGTTGATGAAGCACCCAGTGGGAGTGTGATTGTGAGGTGTTTCCAACAGCTAGCCTTCTCATCTAAATCTTCTGAAACCTCCTACAAGCCCACAGGGAGACAGGAATGTACAGAGTGCCAGAAGAAGACAATAGAGAACGGCCAGAAGAGTATCATCTCATCAATCTTTGGCTCACTTTGCGGATTCTGTCTTACTAAAGCAGGGACATATTCTTTTTGTCTGTAAATCATAAAGTTTTCTGGCTTTCTTGTTGATACCATACGGCTTTATTATTTGGAGGTTTATGCAGCAATAGCTTTTACAAACTTCTACACAATGTAAACAAACTGGATTTATCTGCAATAATTACAAGTTTTAACAGAAGGATGCCAAAACAGAGTGTGGGAAACAATGAGTATTGAAGTTACATTTGTGCGGGAGCCAGAAACATGAGTCTGAATGAAAATAATGGTTTTTCTTATTGCTCAGATGTGCAAAATCTCACTATGCTAATTGTTAGCTACTGTGTTTAATAATCCAGTTATGGTGCAGACTGTGTCAAATAGCTTTCTGTGGTATTCTTCTAAACCCGTTAAGACAAAACTGGAACAAAACCAAGTTTTTGAAGCTGCATTTGTTTTGTGTGCAGCTCATTTAAAAAATACTTAATTTCACTGCAGTCTAAAAATCATTTCAGGAGGTGTCATAGCTCTCCAAATAATCACATTCTGTATGCTGCAAAATTCAGTGTTTATTTATTTATTAACTGGTTTCTTCTGAATCTATATTGAGGTTCTGAAAAAAACAAGAAATCCTTGGCCTTAACAAACCTCACACAAGCAGCGGTGAAGCAATCATTTTTGCTTTGTCTGTGCTATATAGAGAAAGATTACTGATAACAGTGCTACTATATAAACGTAAAAGAAGAGAGATATTGTGGTCAAGTCACAGACACATAATGTTTAAGGTGAACTAGAAGCCAATGCATTAAACATAGGCTGAATGTGTGGTCTGTGATTTTTTTTTTTTTTGCAACTTTCATGCATGTAAACTTGGCTGCATCTGTTTGTTGTTGAAGAGGTTGCTAAGAAGTAAGCCCAGGTAAACACTGAAAATACATAATTTCACATAATCACAACCTTTCCCGTTATTATAATTCATGCCTTTGTGTCTCTGTCTGATCTAAATGTGAAGGACAGCTGCAAGTCTTGCCATCTGTTTTGATCAGTGTGTGAGGCTCCCTGCTGTCAACTCCTGTGTCTGCATAGTTGACCCTAATGTCTGAGCAACGCGGTCTTTTACTTCTCAAATATTAATTGTCTCCTGGTTTCTTGTATTCCTGCTGTGGATTTCTGAGCGTAGCATTGATGCGGTTAATGAGAAAATGCATAGCAGGAGTACGAGACAGAGAGAATTACAACTTGCTGGCCTAGATTAGAAATCTATAAACAATCCCTCAAGAAGCAGAGAGACTTCCTGTTTTCCTAACACCAAAGCCAGCCTTACCCTTGAAAAGTGAGCAGGAGAAATAAAGCAATTTATTCACAAAGTTCTTCTTCCTTTTGTTATCCTCTCCTTCATTACCCTACCTCTGTTGACTTAGACATTACCTTGAATTACAAACATTGTGCGTTAATATAGCGTATAATGTGACACTAAATATGCAGATCTGTACAGCACAACACCTGATTCCACATCTGAGTGTCAAAGTGCCATCTGTGGGGTCACCTGGTGGACCTGATGTCACAGCGAGTGCCGGACAGAAACACGGGAAAGGAGGGAGGGGGAACAAGAGCAAAAGGAACTGTGAAAGAGAAAGAAGAGCAGGAGGTCAAAGCAAACCGTACAGATATATATTTATGGCTAGATAAGGCTGAACTTTCATTGTGTATTTTATATTATACAAAGACAAGACGAGCAAAGTTTGCTGAAAAGAAATATGTAATAGGCAAAGAAAGAAAGAAATACATCAGCTTTAAAATATACTGAGCTGTCTCGACAGAACTACAAGCCTTAGAAATGAGAAAATTCAATAGAATCAATGCGTCACAATTATCTATAGCAACTGCTGCAAATCCTGTTTCATCACTGTGTGTAGTGAGTGTGTGACATTTGAGAATTTACTGTTATTTTTTCATCACACTGCTCAAAACTTTTAAGACAAAAACGTGTGTCTTATCTATCTTATCTTATCTTATCTTATTATCTGAATAAGATAATTCCACAGTCTCAGTGTCTGCTTCACTGGATTGCTGTCAAGAGTTATGTCAGAAATTAACACTGACAGAATGTTTCAAACCCAAAAAATATGAGGGGGCACATCTGGGTGTGTTTGTGTTTCTGTTTGCGTGCATGAAATAGAATGACAGCATGTTTGTCACCGCAGTCGCACTCCACCGCTCTGGAGTGGCACTGCAGATGGATGTCTCTCAAATGCTTGAGTGAGCATGCCAATTCACCAGCTCAAACAGATGCTAAATGCAGATATAAGCTGTAATTGCTATTTGCTTAACTGTGAGGACTGAGGATCCACTTCTCAAACCGCTCTCCAAGAAAAACCCTCCCAACTGCATAGAGTCAGTTCTCCTCTAAACAATGCTTGCACCATAGCTGTGCAGTGATGGCATAGTTAGACTGTCATTCCAGCACTTTTGTCAGTGAACCAACTTCTTGCTTATCAGGAGATGAATAAACCTACACACTAACAACACAGTAGCTGAGACAGAGCACATAAGAGTCAGAGGAAGTAACAATGCACCAGTTTACAACCCGAGTTATCATGTTATATTATTCAAGTCATTATGTAAACAGTGTAATGTGATATTCTGATTATGAGAAATCAGATTAAAACATTGATTTCTCCCCAATACTCTGAGGTTTTCATACATGTATATCTGTTAATATGATTTATTTTGTTCATTTACATCTGCATGAGTGTAAAAAAACAAACAAAAAATCATAAAAAGAGAATTCATAGAAAACAGAAGTGATGTAATCGAACGTGAGCTAAAGGCAATAATGGGAAGTTTAATTCTACCACCAGTATGTTCGGTGTACGTTTGTAGTAAGAAATACATCCAGCAATGGACTAAAACATGTAAACTAGGGTTTTCAGATGTAAACATGTCAGATGCAATTATTACAATTATTTGATTACTCCCAGTTATCAGATTTTTTTATGGTCATGTAAACGGGCTCAATGACGCATTGTAAGGAGGTGGTCTTTTATTATTTACACTGCTGAGTTATCAGGGTGTGTTCTTGTGGAAAAAAATGCAGAAATGAAACTCTCTAAATAACATAATTTCAAGAAACATATTCATTTCACAACTTTCATCCTTTTCTCCATAGTGATTTTACACTGATCTCCAGTTAAATATGAGTCTAACACACACACACACACACACACACACACACACAAATCATTCAAAGGTTTCATTATATTAGATTCAATGATGTGTCAGTTTATTTAGCATACCAGAAATAAGAAATAAGGTAAAAAAAAAAAAAATTCCCAAGCCATTCCAAATGTATTCACTGTCAACTGAGCAGCCATAGGGTGTTCTACATTTGCATGCTCCAAGCAGGCAGTGCTCCAGTGCTGGCTGTGGCCACCACACTGGAACAGATGTCACACCTGGTTTGTGTGATCTCTGTTGTTGGGGTGACCTCTTGGTCTCTAAGCAACACGCTTGACTCATGGCTGATGGCCCCTGCAGATGCAGAAGCATGTGTGTGACTATGTCTTCTGAACTGAAACCACATATGTGATTTTACAAGTGAGACACTGGCTTTGCGCACATACATTTGCTGTCTGTCTATCTATCTGTCTATCTGTCTGTCTGTCTGTCTGTCTGTAAGTAATGAATACTCAAAGAAGGTCAGGTTGAACAGTTATATATTGACTTTTTTGTTCCAGAAAAGAACAGGTACTTTAATAATTTTTTGCACAACTCAGTATATGATATGAGCCATTGCACAGTGTAATGTAGCTAGCATTAGATACAAATAAACCATCTTCAGGCTTCTCTACACCCTCCTCAAACCCCTCTAGACAATGACGGTATTCCTGGTTGTCTTCTTACTGTTCCTAAGAAAGATTGGAAATCCTCTCTCCCGGCTCTCCACCCCCAAAGCCACACACACATACACATTACATACACACTGATACAACACTAATCTCCGTCTCACAGTCTCTAATGGAAAGGATTCAGCTGAGTAGCTTTGGAAAAAAGAAAAGTGGAGAGTGAAGTGAGCAAGCACGGGGAGGGAAAGGGAAGATGTTCACAGAGCAAGGACACGACGACAAGAATAGGGAAATGAGTTTGTACTGTATGTACGGAGATCACACAGGCATGGGAAGGAGTGAAGGTAAAAGAGGGAGGGAGGAAGAGTAAAGATACAACATGGGGGAAAAGCAAAATGGAAAAATAAATGAAGAGGGAGAGAGAAATATGTGAAAAGAAGGAGCTTACCAGTCTCATTTCACCCCCACTTGAAGCTGAAGAGAAAAACACTTTTCGGAACTTATCCACACCTACACAATCAAGGATTACTCCTTCTATCCACATACAGTTTCAGTCTATGACAGTGTTCTGCCAGGTTGACCCAGCAGTAATAATAACATACCTACAACGCATGAGATTGTACACTCTGTCGAGTATCCTGGTAAAAGATGCTAAGCTCTAAAAATGCCCCCCAAAATGAGCAGTGTATTTGCATCTGGTGTTTTTTTTTCTCCTGTGCACATCTGTTTGTGCCTGAATGTGTGCACTCATTTTCAACGCTGCCCTTTTCTCAGCAGTGTTATTGTCCTACGTATGTGTGGACACAGTGCTCTGTATTTAGGAATGCGTGGGATGGAATAGAGCAAGGAAGGTCATCAGGAAAATGTAAATGGCTTGAATGAATCAGCCTATCCAAATGTAGGCTGTGCTTAAAGTTATATAAGGCCCGGCATGCGTCGTAGTGAACAGTTCTGTGGTTAGGTTGTGACTGAGGCTGTGCCCGGAGCAAAGAAGAACCACTGTAATGACAGTACTTTAAACAGACCAAGACTAAAACACAGGCATCCTCTCTTGTTTTGACGACCATATTGTTGAGTTTCCTCTACAGACAGTAAAATGTTCAATATACTGTATTTATAAGAACAAATGGTGCTGTAGAAACAAGTATCTGCTGAGGTTATGTTACTGGGGTCATTCTTATTTGGGTGAACAGTACTGAGGAATGGTCCCGATATTTTATACATTCCTACACATGACCTTACATGTTTCCTTCTTTCCTTGCGAATAAAGATACAGCAAAAAGACAAAATAGTTGTTGCTTATTGAAGCATTTGGGAAGTCGACAAAGAATGACAAAGGTAGAAAATGCAGAATAATGTGACTGAAGGCTGTTTATTCAGCAAAATAATACGGTACTGCCTAAATTGGCCAAAAACATGGGTTTGAAAGTGTTCATTCAGACTGTAGATCTGTGGTTTGACATCCTAAGCTGCAAATATTTTTCCAGTCATGCAACCCTAACCACCTAATTACTGGAGCTTAACATTTAACAATGCCTGCACATTTAAGCGTGCCATTAAGTCAGTCACATTTGCCTTTTGGAGTTCAACGTTCTATGATAGAAAATTAGGTGTAATGTGTGCTGAACAATAATGAAAAGTTATTCAACATGCTGCCTCTGTTGAAATGCAAAATAAATCCTTTAATAGGTGACACAAGGGGAAACTTACTGCAGTCCTGTCAAGGTCAAGAAAATGGGGCAGTGAAAATTCTAAATAGTTTAAAATGGACAGAGATTGGCAGGGCGGTGCAGAATGCTTATTACATCGCGTCATTTCACTAACCGTGGGGGTCCGCTCTGTCAAACTGATGTTGTAATGACTCCAAAACAGACGGCGGTATTCTGACACCATATAGAGTTTAGAGAGTGTGTCATTTCACTCACCTTTGAGGTGTTGACAGATGAATGATAATTTGGTCTAATTTCAAAGGACAACACTGAGATACCATTGATTTGGTGTTTTATTATTATATGAAAAAAAAACTATAGTGATTGTTCAGTGATAATTACAGTGATTTATTAACTCTCTATATTTTTTGTCCATTAATCTCAAATACAAGTCATAATTTAACCCTCAAAGACCTAAACATCCACCAGGGACCAAAACCATCTACTCATCTGAAACATTTAATAACCTCTTATACTATCAGTACATTGAAATAATTCGGGTAAAATGCAGCTTCTCAACTTTTCAACAATATCCGATATGACCCATTTAGATGTTCAGAGGCTGGAAACACCGTCATCTTCTGCAACATTGATTCACCAGTAAAGCCCACATATTTAATAAATGGTGAGGTTATTGACACTTGTTTTGATGTTCAGTTAATGATATATTTTACTGAAAAGTCACTTTTTCCTCAGTTTTCATGGTTTTCATATAATAACCCTTTAGCTTACTCTGAGCTTTTATGAACATCTACTGTACATGGTCAGTGAATTAAATATGGAGAAAATACCTGATTTTCACCACAAAATGCAAATTGCACAGGATTGCATTAAAATAAATGATGAGTCACTAAGTCACTAAGGAATGGTTAAATGTAGAGGAAAAAAGTCACAACAAAAGTAATTCAAGGTCTTTAAGGGTTCTTACCATAATGATGATTTATAATTGAGAGGACTGTCTTTAATGTAATATTGACTTTTAATGGTGCAATAGAAGAAAAAAAATCCAGGAACTCTCTCTAGTTGTCTGTACTCTACAGCACATTTCAAAACTGAGAGCAAAGACCCCAAATTATGAATGATGGTTATGATTAAAAACATTCCATTATGATATTCTGGTCAAATCATTCAGCCGTAGATCCAGCCTGGTTGTCTCCATGCACCCGACGTAATAACCTGACTTGAGTAATGTTGCTGAGTTGGTATGTCTGGCCATCTGCCTTTGTCTGCATGTGTGATTTGCATGCATACTTTTGTCTTGGTGTGTGTATGGTTTGGATCTATGTGTTTGTAGGTTATAAATGACACAGAACATTAGTGAGATCAGGCCTGAGGAATGGTCCCGATATGTGCAAGGATGTCCATTCATTCTAATATAGGATATATTGACTATAGCATGGGAAGGTACACAGGTTATTAATCATGTGTCTCTGATGATCATACACATAGTGATGGACAAAAAAAATGAAATTACTGTGGAATTATTCTGCGTGTGTGTGTGTGTAAGTGTATTCCTATTGTCAGTAGCTCATTATCCCTCTGTCCAATGCAGTCAGAGGAGGCCTATTTTATCTTTAGAATCCTGTGACAGAAAGAGATGAATATAAAAGTGTAGAATGATTGTAAATGAACGCATGGCAGTAGCACTCATACAGTATATGGCATCTTATGGTATCTATACAGGCAGGTGAAAAATTATAGGGAAAGAAAATGCATAAAATCTTAGGAGAGAATCTACAAGGAAGGGATTGCACCCAAAATATGCTTTGTTTTAATGACCTATTTATGAAAGGTTTACCACTAATAATATGCTGGTACAAACATACCCATTTGTACTGGAGTGCAATTTATTTTGCGTTACAATTTTTAGTATGACAAATATTTCTTTGTATTGCAGCACACAGGTTGGTCCACAATAAAAACTACAAAAAATCTCAAATTGTCTGTCTACAGAGACCTTCACAATTACAAATGTCCAATATCCATGCTTCTATAGTATTTTATCAAAAAATTTACTGAAATGTCCATCAAAATCAGTGGTAGATGTTAATGTAAATTTGGGAGGTCTGACATGTGTTTGATTAATGTCTGACTCTTATATAATGACGTGACTCACTGAACACATTTGGGATTTCACAGAAGCGTTAATGCTGAGGTTCTGTTTGGTGTGACTGTGTTTCACATGCATCTGTGCACTCCAAAAGAGGCTGTGCATATTTATGTACACATCATTAATGTTGAGTTCTGTAACTGTTACATTGTGGGATTGAAGGATAATAATGTGAAGTGCTTGTAGTAAAGGATTTACTACTCATCAGTGCTGTTTATATTTAAGTACCTGGAGTTTCAATGCAATTCAAGCCTCACAAACAAAGATTTGAAGAAAGAAAGAGGTACAGAAGAAACAGTGAGTCACAGGTAACCACCAACTGCAACAGCTGAAGCGTGTGTACAAATTTGCACTGTTTTTTTGTGAATTAGACTTAGCTTTGTTAGCCTTTACATCAAGCATAGAAAGGGGACATTTTCTTCTTTTTTTTTTTTTTAATTCCACCTTTTGTGGGTACTTTGTAAGTTTGACATGTAATCCTTCTGTGGACCCTCAGTTAGGTCCTGGATTCAACAAGTGTCTAAAATCAACTGAAGCAATGAAAGTCATTCTCCACTATGATTCACATCATTTCCCATAGCCATTAAACAATTTAGTAACCCCTCATAACTTTACATATAGATGGAAATAATGTCACTCTGGGGGAGATCACACCCTTCAGGGTTTTCCTTTAATGTGTTTTCCTTCTGAATATACAATATATGTATATACTGTATGTGTGTCTGAGTAAATATTTGCTTTACTGCTCCACTCCTACTTTGATACTGGTGCAGAAAACAAAATGGGTGGAAACAATCTTATGCAGTATATTCTAGATTTCATTCAAATCATGTTCTGATAACTGCTTCTATACATTAGAGTTCAGTGCATTAGAATTAAGGGGATTTAGACAGATCTAGGTATAAACATGCAATATACTGCAATAGTCATAATAATGTTTTGCGTTTCTAATCTTATGAAAATAAGAATTGTTTTATACCTACATGGGAGAGCAGGTGTTTTGCTGCCATGTCTCTACAGTTCAAAATTGGACTTTGCATTATATTAGGTGGCATCCAGCCATAAGGTGCATCATTCTCACCGACTATGTGTATTTAAAGGCCACCGTAGCAGAGGGTAACAGCTGTTCAGTTAGATGGATTGTGCAACTTAACTGCTTGATGCAAGAAATTACTAAACAATTTAGTTTAACAAGGTCAAGTAACTAATTATTACATCGACAGCACAATCTACTTCTCTTTTACCAACATTTTTACCTTTTTACTTTTTCAGTTTGTAACTCTGTTATTGTTTACCTGACCTGAGGACCCTTCTCTTCCAGTCGGCCTCCGTCTGCATTTGACATATTTTAGCCTAGTCTATTTTTTAAACCTGTGGCAAACAATTTGAGGGCTTAAGAATGTTAATTGGTAATGATTATTCTGCCTGTTCTGTGCGTTAGACACAAATATTATGAAATTACTTCAAATTACAGTGAAGATATGTGATTCCACATTTATTTGATTATCTCCCGCTGTACCAGTGAGCAGAGCAGCAATTAACAGCATGTATGCAGGTGAGCTAACACATCATTGTTTACTCTAATGACTGACTAAACTGTACCCACTTAACATACACGCGGAATGTAGATGTTTTGATTAGTCACAACTTGGAGGCATCTCAGGATGGGTAAAGCCTGCAAAATCACACTTGTAATCATGTACTGTATGAGTATATGCTTCCTATGAAACGCCCTTTGCAGATAGAGTGTGAGTGATATTACCAGTAAACAACAGTTATTCTTACAAGTTATTACATCAGCCACACACAGTCACGGTGTCACAAGATCTGCAATTACATGCCAGCTGTTCTGACCAATATTCAGCAGAGACTCATGTAATATTGGATCAGTTGCGGTATTGCACAAATATATGTATTAAACATGCAAATAAAATTAACAACTCACATACAGATGATGTAGGGTTTCTATGAATGCACAAAACCTTTGATCCTTACGGCATTCATTCTATGCAATACTTTTTTACATCACCCTTTATACTCTAAGCAAAATCTAACTTGAGCAGCACAGGTTTATTTTGTCCCTTGGTATTATTGTGTTAGTTTATTTATATATTTATTTATTTTCTGGCACTCCCCCTTTTCTCTCTGGCTCTTCAAACACTCTACACTTCCATCACTCTTTGCTTCACTCACTCTCTCAACACAGATACAGTCACATACACAGGTACCATGCAATAGGGCCCTGGGGGGGTCACAACAAAGCTGCTAATCAAAGTGTGAGAAGTTACAGAGGGAAGTGCTGAGGCTGACGCTGCAGGAGGTGAGCAGGTCTGAGAAGGGTGACTCAGTAGGCTAAAGCTTGGTCATCGAAGACACTGTACGTAACCTCTGCCATTGGAGGATTCAACTTTTCACACATTGTTCAGCTCCAAAATTTCTATTTTCAAGCTTAGATAACTGTTGATGGTCTTGTTTTTCCTTTACTTTCTTTCTTGCTTTCTTTGAGTAAGTCTCATAAACCAATGCAATGCATGTATGTGAGGCTTTAGTTTTAAAATACTGCAGGACTTTTAGCTAAATATATGTAGCTTTGCTACAATTTAACTGTAAATGTAGATATCTATGTATACATTATTTAGCTTTTAAATCTCTATCATGTTGGTAACTTACTTTTAGGATTTACCTGCTCAGGACTTTACATAAATACTAGGGGTTATAATCCTAATACAATATAACAAATGTTTACTTAAAATTAAACAACTAAATTCTTTCTGAATATTAAGTTATGCAAATTTTATCTTTTATTTATATTTTTGAGTCTGATAGAAACAGTAATTTAACCTTCATCTGAAAGGAAAAAGGAAAACATTTCTCTATATTTCAGTTGTGGTCAAACTGTGTTTGTTTATCACAGTGTTGGTAGTCAATGGACATCCCGTTGCTCAGGAATCAATAGAAAAGGTTGAAAGGTTCAGGTGATCTTTTCTCAGTGGCACTAAGCCGGTCTCTCATCTCTACTGCTTTCATCTGAGAACAAACTGTGGCATTATCTGCAATTATGTTTGTGATTAGTGTGTAAGCCTTATTTAAGTAAAGGGAAATAGGACAGAAATACAAGAAAACAGAGGTGAACAGACAGCAAATGGCAGTGGTAGAGACACCTAAAGAACGCTGATCACTGAGCTATACCACTAATCTTGTGGTTGTGTGTAGAATCTTTGACCAACACCTTTTTTTGTCACACTGGTAACTATCTTTAATGCAGTCCCACATGTATTCGTTAACCTTTTACCTAAGATAATTCATCTGGCATTTCCTGTTTCTAATGTCCATCTGTATGTGACGATGTTGAAATAATGCTGCTTCTCTGCCACGTGCCTCTAAATGGCTCATATCCACGTCTCATTAACGAACATAGCATACGACATGTGTTATCAATGTTTTATGTGGATTCTGTTTGTGTACTGTCTGTGTGAGAGTGAGAGAAAGAAACGGGGATTTGGTTCAAAGCAGAGTGTATTTTATGTAACAGTGCGGAGTAGATCAGAGAACAGAGCATGACCTATTTTTAGGGCTCCGTGGAGACAATGTTTCTGTTCCATGCACTGGAAAACATGACTCCTGCTCTTCATAAACACTTTTCAAAGCTTACGGTGCATTAGAAGGTTGAGACATGGAGGACCCACAAAACCACCTCTCCTGCATATAGTCAATACACATTCGATTAAACTGACTCCACCTTATATCTGGTCTGTGACACTGTTCCAGAGGAAAATTATGTATAAACTCAATTTGATACGTCTGTTTCTTCTTAGAGCAGAATGTGTTAACGTGATCTATTTTAATTATGCCCTTTCTCAAATGGCTCAAGATATTCCATGTTTTGAAATATTGAGTATAATTTTGTTAATAATGCCCTCGGATAGACCAAACTAAAGTCCCAAATGTGTATAAATTAGCAACTGTTAATGCTCCGACAAATTCACTCCTGTATGAATAACAGATGTCGGTATTGAATTAATGACTCAATTTTGCATTTACATAATGTATTTGTGACATGTTTTTAACTATTTTTAACCTGTTTCACTGGAGGGTTGAGTGCTGCAAACAGGATTGCGGGGAATTTTTGTTTTAGTCTTTGCTGATAATAAAGAAAGACTGACCCCAAGTTTTAATGTGCTTTAAAGTGATTTTGGTAAAATCTGTAACTGCCAAAATGATGGCTTCTTGACATCTGAGATGAATACTTTTTACCCATCCATCCATCCATCCATCCATCCATCCATCCATCCATCCATCCATC
>JAPQRQ010000015.1:16476654-16487225 GCA_037367365.1 Apogon talboti | reverse complement strand
GAGTCACATTCAATATATTCATGTAAATGTATTAATGCATATATCAGAAAATACTAAAAACAGTTACGGTCACTTCTTGTGTTGTTGTAAATGGAAAAACCTTCACAGAACTAGAATAACACAACAAGTAAATTAAACAAGTACCATAAGCCACAAACTACCTTAACTTTATATCAAAGTCATTCACATAGTTGATTTTCAAGTTTTGGAGTTAATTTTTTATAATTTTTTTTGCCTCTGGTAATTAATTGTAAACGTTTTGCTGCAGAGCAAATCAATCAGCACATTATGAGTCATCACACAAATTCATGCAAAATCATTCACAGCCAAATGATGAAGTGCCAAGCATCTAACACTCCTCCTTTTGTCACTGTAGGCTAATAGTGATCTCCTTCTGTCCTTCTCTCTCTCTTTATCTTTGTTCTTGTTTTGACCTACAATAACTTTCCAGCTTCCACTCTAACAGTACGTTTGTGCATTTGTCCACTGTATGTTGTAACAATTGTTTGATTGCAGATTTCACCTCTTCATCACGCTGATGTTCTCATTCCTTGTCCTTAACGCTTGGCTGCTTTTAGTGAGTTTACCCTGAAGAGACTGAAAGGTCTACCTCCACAGTAACTGATGAGCTTCAGGACTGCTTTTGTTGATCACAGGAAAAAAAAAAACAATGTTTAAATGAACGCTCTGATTTAGAGTGCTTAAAACAAACGATGTGCAGGCCAATAGTGGAGGAGCAGGGAGTTCTCCAACTGGCTCACCTGATTCTTGATTAAACTGTGTCCAGACACACTGGGCTGCAAAACCTGTTTGTTGTCTCACATCCAGATTCTCAACAAAGCAGTCACTGTAACACAAAATGTATAAATCGGTGTACCGGTGACAGACAGGTTTGTTTTGGAAATGTGGCTGAGGTCTCAGTGGATCAGTGACTTTTACTAAATGGGAACCTTTGTTGCAAGTAAAAAGAGGCCAAATACATTCAAACTCAGTTTTTAACAATTACTGATTTAACACATCAGCTTACATTTTCTCATGCTACATCAGTGAGTCCAACTAAATTTTGATGATGTTAACTTTTATAATAATGAGATGGAATTTTAATTGTTTTATCACATTCTCAAAGGGTCAAAAGTGAACTTTGTAAACATTGGCAGATTTCTTTCCAACCCTGATTCCAAAAGAGTTGGCACACTGTGTGAAATGTAAATAAAAACAAAATGCAATGATTTGCAAATTAGATAAACCCATATTTTATCACAATAGAAATTATATAACCAAGGATCGGACCCCAAGGCCTCCGCTTTGGTCTGCTGTCCAATCCACAAAGCACTGGACCCTTCTGCTTCCCCCTGCAGGTGGTGGGCCTACAGGAAGCCAGGGTCATGTCTCCAGTTCGGGCTGGGTCCAGCTGGACTCCATGTGCAAAGACCCAGCCACCAGGCGCTCACCCAAGGGCCCCAACCCCAGGTCTGGCTTCAGGGCGGAGCCTCACTAACCCTCCAAGTTCCCTAGATATTAATTGACATGAAGGGTCTTCTGAACCGTTCTTCTTCTGGCCCTTTGAGCAGTGACCTCCAGCTCTAGCTGGGGTGGTTCGCAGCCGAGTGTGAAGCGGCTGGGATGAAGATCAGCACTTCAAAGTCTGAGGCCAGAAAAGGGTGGAGTCCCCACTCCAGGTCGGGGGGTGGGGTCCTAACTCAGATGGAGGAGTTTAAGTATCTTGGGATCTTGTTCGTGAGTGAGGGTAGGATGGAACGGGAGATCGACAGGCAGATCGAGGCGGCGTCTGTAGTGATGTGGACACTAAACTGGCCCGTTGTGGTAAAGAGGGAGCTATGCCGAAAGCTTTCAATTTACAGGTCGATCTTCATTCCGACCCTCCCCTATGGTCATAAGCCCCTGGGTAATGACCGTAAGAATGAGGTCGCAAGTACAAGCTGCTGAAATGAGTTTCCTCTGCAGGGTGGCCAGGCTCAGACTTAGACATAGGGTGAGGAGCTCGGACATCCAGGAGGGACTCAGAGTAGAGCCCCCGCCCCTCCACGTGGAGAGGAGGCAGTTGAGGTGGTCCAGGCATCTAGTGAGGTTGCCTCCCGGACGCCTCCCTGGGGAGGTGTTCCAGGCATGTCCATCTGGGGGGAGACCTCGTGGCCCACCCAGGACACGCTGATGGGATTATATCTCTCGGCTGGCCTGGGAACTTTTTGTGATGCCCCCGGAAGAGCTGGTGGAAGTGGCTGGGGAGTGGGCTGTCTGGGCTTCTCTGCTGAGGCTGCTGCCCATGCGACCGCGTGATAAGCGGAAGATGACGAGTAAGAGTATGAGAAATTGTATAGATGTTCTATGTTCTATTGTGAAAGAAATATGGGTTTATGAGACTTTCAAATTATTACATTTTGTTTTTATTTATATTGTACACAGCCTCCCAACTTTTCTGGAATTACTGTTGTTGATTTCCTTCTGTGATGACAAACAAAAGGACCCTGGCACAAAGGATGGGCCTAGAATATATCCACAAGGCTGTCACCAAACAAATATCACAATCAGAATAGTAGTTAGTATAAATGAACCAGTGAATCAAACATGTCTTGAAATTAGGTCTTTGCCTTTAGCCAAGGTGTTTGTTTTTTATTCTGCTGCTACTTCTTATCTGCCATTACTTCCTGTTGTGTCTCTACTGTGAAATAAAAACACAAAACTGCCCCCACCCTCCCCAAAATACAATAAAAGCAGGTTGCGGGAGTAGTTTATGAGTTCCAATTATTTCAATACATACTTAGAAATGGTTTCTCTAATGTAATTAGTAAAAGGTTTAATGTTCAATCAGGTTCACTGGTCCAAATTGTGGAACCAAATTGTAGGTGAATCTAGATGTTGAACTGGAGGTTGTTGGGACAAAATATAATCAACTCGCACTGTAATGACATTAAATGCTACATAAATATTGCTAATACCAATTAGAGAACTCAATATTTGAGGTCATACCCAGAATGAGGCCTTGGGGTCAAATATCCCTCTAGAAATGATTACAACTTCAAACCAGCATCATGAAATAAGAGTTTTGCTGTTACAGTATAGAGTAGGTGGGTTTGACAGGAGATCAAATAGCTGTGTGGGTTCCGCTGCTTTTTCACTGAGATTTAAAGTATTTAATGGCCCTCTGATGTTATAAAAAACCCTCCTTCCCTGTAAGTGTCTGTGTTGCAAGTTTGTCCACAGTGAAATGAAAAATGCATCTGAGAAGGGATGCAAACCCTTTGTGTTTAAAGTTACAGTCACAAACTCACACCATCCGGTTGTTTTAATAGATTTATAATGTTAAGTTGGCCTGTTAGAGAGCAGAGACACGCACTTTAATGGAGCACTGTATGTTCAGTGGTTCATTACAATCAGATGAAACTGCTGGGAATTCAGGGACTTTGAAAATAAAATTGAAGTAGAGTTTAAAAATGGTCATGTATAACAATTTAAGGGCTAAATTAGTGTTTACTTGACATAAACAGCAAGGAAAGGGTTAAAACATTATGATTTATGAATGCAATTTGGCAACAGCATTTCCCATAGTATGTTTTGTAGTATATTATGAGACTTAATATTGAGAAATGAGTAACTCTGTCCACTGAAACAATATAGAGTCTTTCATACTTTTGAAGCCATTTTATAAATACAGAAGCTAGAGACTTAAAAAAAAAACAGAATAGGTTCTGGATATTCACTCGGTCAATACACACAGCAGGTTTCATAAAGATTGATTTTATCAGTCGGTTGATTATTCCTCTCACATAGATGGACATGAGCAAAAACAATACCCTGTTTTCCTTCAGCACAAAGGTCAACAACAACAACAACCTTCTCCGCACAAAAGAGGGACAGAAAACTACAGGTTTTATCAGCCTAAATGTCCACAAGATCAATAGGACTGGACTCCAATAAATGCAGGTTCTTGTAGCGGTCTGATATTTTATTTGAGACAAGCCATGTTTTTTCTGTGATTTCCATATCCGCCTAAATAACTCAGTCTTCATTTTCATGTGTAGAATGTAGAGCCAGAATGGATTAAATATATCGGTAATAACAGCTAGGAATTTTCACAGGAAAGTCTGCTGCTGGGCCTAAGAGTAAATTTAATAATAATAATTTAAAAAACAGTATGTTATGGAAATCACTTCATGCTTATGAACTTACACATATGTAAACACTCATGCTGCACCATTTAAAAAAAAAAAAGCTATGGTGACAGAGGCAGAGAGAGAGCAAAAGACACACTGAGACTAAAAGAACGATTACAGCAGTCCTGCCCACGCCTCGGGCAGACAATTTAAGTGCAGATCTAGCTTCACCTGCAGAAGAGCCTCTGACACAATGGAGCCTAAAACAATGAATGCATCACCTCTGCTGCACTTAAAAGTACCTCCTTCAAACCATTCAAACATTTGCTGTAATTACTGTTTAATGTCAGAGCGGAGAAGGAAGAGGCTTCCAACAGAAGGAAACAGTTAGAGAAGGATACAACCCACCATTTAGCCCAAATACAGTCTGAAATGAGACATAGCTACACCTGTACTCACGCACTATTATTTTATCCTTGATGCCATATGTGTCAAATCATCATAAAAAAAAAACATACCAGGATGTCCTTATGCCTTTGTTTGCATTCTGCAGCTGCCTTTCCCTGACTATTGCACAGCAGAAAACACATCTCATCAATTGTATGTGGGGCATTACATAACATTATTTTTGGACCAATTTATTTATTATTCTAACTGAATTACTAAATCATAAAATAACTACAAAATGAACTACCTCTGTGGAACTTTAACATTCATTTATTCATTTATTCTTTTTTTTCTGAACTGCTAAATCCTCATGAGGGTTGCAGGGATGCTGGCACCTATGAAATCGAGGCACATACTGTACTAATCTATATATTAAAAGCCAAGTGGCCTCTGTGTACATGCATGCCTGCATGTGTGTGTCCGAGGATTCACACACAATTCTGGAAAGAGCTGACTGCTGCAGTTTGGCATAGATATATATTTTTGGTCAAGGAACACAGTAGTGAAAACAGCAAGTTGATAGGACCAATATTTTGGGAGATATTAGTAATTTTTTAATACAGTAGCCTTACAATCACACTGCTATGGCCAGAATGCTTTGGCGGTGACTGCTGGACAAATGCGGTACAGCATGCAGGAATACACAACAGCATAAAAACCACCACGGGTCAACACGTAATTACTTTTATTTTATTTTGCCCTCAATCTCTTGGTATAATACTATTGCACAGACAAAGTGCTTGATTACTTGTTTGTTGAATAAGACTGCATTACAATTTTTTTTTTTTAATTCAGATTTTGCATTCACAGAGCAATGTTATGAAGAATTATATGTTTTATTTGTATGCATACTGCATGCAGGGTAACTGCAGCATGCACTAAAAGTAAAATGAAGGTGTAATGTGTGCCATTTGGAATGTGTTGTCCCTGAGGTAAGGGGTAATAGACCCCATGTTACTTTTACCCTGAAGCAGGTCAGATACCTCACATCTTTATTGAACATATCTACATCAATAGGGTAACGTTTTTCTCCAAACTGATGTAACTATTTCTGTATGAAAGTTTAGGTGGAGTGATTTCGACAGGCGCATAATCACATAACCAAAAATACTTGTGGGAGAGCTTTGCATCACTTTAAAGACAGCATGTGAATCGGTTGGAGGCAAGGAGACAGAGTCCACACAACCCTCTCCACCCTACGTAATAGTCTGTAATTGTTTTACACGCTGAGTGCTGATGTCCTGCAGGCTTCTATGGGAATGAGATGGATTTTATTTCCATTTTCAGTTCTATGTGGATGAGTCCTGGCCTGCACTACTAATAAGCAGATCCGCCACACTTTAAGGACTGGCTTAATTACTGATTCTTGGCTGACCTTGCTGTCTGAACTTTGCTTTAGAGCATCAATTGTGGCTCGTCAATTTCTATGTTAATGAACACTAGAGGCGATGGGGAGGGACTGGGAGGAGACAATTGTTTTCAGACAAAGTTGATGTTCCGAGAAGGAGTATGTGATTAAAAGACTCTTAAGTAACCTTGTGTTAAAAGGAAGAGAAGTGGAAAAAAAATGACAGATGCTACAAATACTTTTTTTCATGTGTCATGACTTGTCCTATTATGTATAAATCACAGTTTCACTGTTTCAAATGCAGGACATTAATCTAGTGTTGCATTTGAAAGAAAAGAATCCTTCTCTCCTGTCTTACTTACTTTTACATTTTCTGCCTGCCTTGTTTTAGAATGGTGCTCGACTTTTAAAGCTCACACATCTTCTCTAATGTGACCTCAGTGTTGCATGTGTAAGGTTCCTTTTTCTTGGCAGCAGTGCTCTTTAAATACATAATGAAAAAAAGTGTAAGTATTAATTTACAGTATACTGTAGCGATGTGCTGCTTTTTAATGAATCCCACTGCATGTTCACACCCTTACCCCACTTGATTCAGAGAGAGCAAGGGAATACAGTTGTTGTAAAGCTACACAGGGCTTTACTTGTGGGAATCCTATTCCCCACTGCTCTCTCCTTCTCTTTACTTTTCTTTCCTACGACACTCTTCTTGTTCTACCTTTCCCTATATTCCTATGGAAAATACTGATCGTGCTCCAGTCTTTTGATTAAAAGGAAAAGCCTCAACTGGGAATAATCAGGAACGCTCCCATGACAGCTCTGGGTGGAGGCTGTTGATTGGCTGCTTGATGTATAATTCAAGGTTAGATGAGGGTTGTTAATGAGACTGACTAATGATGTTGACAAGTGTCTCAACATTAATGAAAAAGGCTAACGCCTGAATATTGACTCCATGACTCAAATTCCTTCAGATACTGTTTTAAGTAGTGTTTAGAGTTTTTAGATATAAAGTCCACACCCATCTACTGTCAAAGACGAGAGATATGAACAACTAATATATGTGTATTTTCTTATAGTATTGTATTTTTAACCCTTGAGACATGATTCCAGGTAAAGGTGTTGCTGTGAATTGTAGTTTTATAGGTTTTTACTAAATAAAGTGCTAAGAATGTACATCAATAAGAGGTGTAGGATGTTGAACATGAACTGTGAACTGGAACACACTGAACAACAAGTATTTGAATTTGGGCCCAGTAGTTTTTGTTTGAGGCTTTTTAAAAAATTTTTTAAATCAGTCCAACTGCTTTTTGGCACCTGGTTGAACTCCAAAAAGCAGTTACTCGGTCAAAACTCGGTAAAAACACAGTAAAAAAAATATATAAAGGAAAATCACCACAACACTAAAAACAAAAAACTACAAGAAAAATGGTGTTAAAAAAAAAAGAAAAAAAAAGCCCAAATCATATCAGTCTCACTCACTGCTCTGTGTTTTGACCCCCATTCCATAGGCGGCACGTTTTGAAATTTTCCTTATTGAGTAAATGGTTGAATTTTTATGAATATTCAAAATATACCATACATTCAGAACACTCACCACAGACACATCAGGCGCTAAAGGGTTAAAACAATCTGAAAGATTTGTGGTTTTGTGCAGTCATTCCAGTTTCTCACCTTTGCTGTTACGCAGTAGCTTTGTACCTACCCATGCTTATAAATTCACCTCTTCTAAATGTCTCAGCAGTTCAGCGACAGGTGCTTATAAATGTATTTTCATAAGAGAGCTTTTAAAATGCTACCTACAGAGCCTTTCCGCCTGTTTCCTACTGCTTTTAATGTTTTTAAGTTCTCGTGATAATCTCTGCAGGTTAGAGATGATTTGTTGGCGAGCTGCAGAGGGAGGAGATCTGGTTCACTGTTGAAATATTTAGCAGTACTCAACATGCTTAAAAAATCCATCCATCCATGCATCCATCTGTCATTTATAACTGCTTACTCATTTATAACTGCTTATACTCACAGGGTCACAGTGGGGTTGAAGCCAATCCTCACTGACAGAGGGTGAGAGGACAGGTACAGTGGACAGGTCAGCAGGTCATGGCATTGTTGGCTCATACGGACACAACCGTCCACACTCGCATTCATACCTGTGGGCAGTTAGACACCAATTAACCCGTTAACCGAGAGTGTCTTTGGACTGTGGGTGGAAGCACCTGGAGTGGGTTTGAGCTCAGAAGCTTCTTGTTGTGCTACACTGCATTGTCAGTCTAAACCAAATGGTATGATAAATGTTACTCCGACTAATACCTAGCATATGACATGGCAGAGAAAATCCATTAAGTTTCACAGTAATTCTGTAGTGTAAGCATGTTACTGTTTAAAACAGATCCACTCAGCCAGGATAGTTACAGTAATTTATACAATGTTGAATGAATGAATGAATGGACCATCAAAGCACAGCATACACATCTCATAAAATTATCACTTGTAAAAGTATAAAGTGTTAGATCTTGTTTATTTTAGACTGAACATCCGACAGTGGTAAATTCAGGTAGATAAGTACATTACCATGTGCCATCATTGTACTTATCCCTAAATCCTCATCTACACTGTTGGCCATGAATTTAGAATAAAATATTTTTACCTCATCTCATAAAATGATTGTAAAAATGTGATTTATTCTTGATAGATAAAGTGTAATTGAGACTCAGTATGTACTCACTGCACCTGGTCAAAGGTGATTACTGGTGAGATGTATAAATAGCGTATGAATAGGAATAAAAAGCAGAAATGTGTCTTAAAAAAAAAAAAAATCCAACTTCATGAGCAACAGTATGTGTATGAGTGTACTATTATCCAGTATATAATAAGACTCCACATTTGAGCTTTGTGCTGACTGGAATGAAATCAATATAGGAATGCCCATAAATCCACAGAATATAATAAATAATAAAATACAGAACATTAATATCAGAACATTAGGTTTCATTCGCATTTTGCATGTTTTCAAGGTGACAGAAGCACATGTTAGCATTATCACTTTCATTTAGTCAAAGAAAAAGCCAAGCTCTCAGAGAAAGTATTTCTGAAAAATGTTTAGCACTTTGTAAAAGGCTGAGGGAGTGATAACAGTAAACTGGTACAGATTTGTGTTTCACTTCGAGTTGACAGTGGTTTTGTACCAACACAGATGTGCATACCAGATGAGCTGAGTAAATGGCATCATCTCGACAATTACAGGAAGGTCACGACCTGCTGTCACGGCAGCCGCTTGGCATCCGCTTGGAAACTGCTTGGCACCCGCAACCTGCAGATTTCATAAACCTGCAATTAGTCAGTGGGCATGTATCAGTCAGCACACTCTGTGAAACATCTGCTTGTCTATGTGTCTGGGTGTGTGTGAATATAAGAGTGTGTCACACAAGAAAGATTACAGGGACGACAAATAAATGACAGACAGAGAGAAAATAGATTGACGGAGACGCAGAGTTTCATTTTGTTAGGCTGAGATGCAAACCTATTAGCTGGCTTATTAGACAAAAATTGGCGAGCAGACATCTGAAGGGCTGAAACATTAACTACACTGTGAATGTTCCGTCACCAATTTAAATTCAGATTTTGTTTATTTCTCGTCGACAAAAAAACCCAAAAGCTCCTTTGTATTACAGTCCTTCTGGCTGCTCCTCATAGAGTCAGCCTTGTTCTTCCTCCACACATGTTGTCACCAGCTGCTTCACCTGCCAGCAAGGAGCTTCACCTGAAAGATAATACTCTGTGGGGTTCACGTTATTACAGTTAGATTGTCCCCTAATCTGGGTATGTGCCCTGAGCAGCCGGCAGGAGTATAGAGCTCAGCAACAAGGATGTGATTCTTCACTGACTCTGCGCCTGACAACTCTGACAGTTGTGTTCATTCTAAGAAAGGCGCCCTGCTAATGTAAAGCTATAACTGAACCTATACCTTAAGTGTGCAGGCTGCTATTTTTAACACACTCACTGGGTAGTCCAGGTGAAATGTGTCAGATTTTGTCACCCGAGTCACCTTTTCTCAACAGTATGAAACTTGGCACCCTTACACACTTTTAGAAATGGAGCAGTTGCAAAAACACCTTGGAGTGACCATGATGGCCATTTTATTTCCCACTATGACAGAATCCTGTGTTTTGTTTCTATGTTCTGAGACAAACCTTAAAGAACAGAAAAGGTGGTGTTTCTGCCTATTTTTGGTGGTCATGCTGTACAGTGACACCAGATACAACACCTCAAAAATATCTCACAGCCATTAGTTGTTTTTGTGATAATAGTACCAACGACAGTCTACATTACATTCTTTTTTTTTCAATTAGAAAAAATGAATTAACAAATAGAAACAATGAATTAACCCTAAAGACCCAATGCTATTTTTCTGTCAGTTCCCAAATGAAATTTTCACTGTATCTACTCTTTCTTAAGTGATTTATCACCATTTATTATAATATTATCTTCTGTATTTTGTATTGTATCAGGATAAATCATGTATTTTCCTATATTTAATTCACTGGTCATCTAGATGTTCATGAAAGCTCAGCTTAAAGTTGAGGGTTATTCCATCAAAAACAGAGAAAACTGAAGAAAAAGTGACTTTTTCAGCAAAATATATCATTAATTGAACATAAAACAAGTGTCTCCAT
>JAPQRQ010000015.1:16456260-16475330 GCA_037367365.1 Apogon talboti | reverse complement strand
GGGTTAATTCATTATTGAAGTACGTATATAATTGGTATCTAAATGGGCCACACAGTCAGGTTCACACATATCTGGAATAAATGTGACAGTTTTGCCTCTGCTCACACCGCAGTGGATCTGAAAGGAATCAAACAAGATGTGACTGAAATGTGGACGTTCAGCTTCGGTACAAAAATATTACATAACACAGTTTGTAGATGTAGTCCCTGCATTTTTAACCAGGGAACAAGCCACATCTGGCCACGAAGCTGCTTGTCACTCAGTTGTCTAATTACCGCTCATCCTAAATGGTTAACACAATATTGTTTGTTAAACGCCTCAAATTAAAGCTGAAAGTCCACATTTCCATCACATCTTTCTTGTTTCATTACAGATCCGCTGTTGTGGTGCATAGAGGAACAATTACAAAATGTATCTCACTGTCCAAATACCTATGGACCTGACTGTAGCCCTTTATTTAGAGCTACGATGAAAAAAAAAACAAAAACAAAACTGCAGAACAGTCTAGTAGAAGAAGACTGGACAATGCGGCAGCAGTAAAAGACAGAAGTGTGGGTGTGCGATGTGATGGGATCCTGTGATCTCGCAGCAGTTTCTATGGCATCACTCATGCACTATTTATCTACTGTATGTTCAGCTGTGAGTGAGTTTTTAAGAAGAACGAAGAGGAGGACTTATGTCACAGTAAGCAGTAAGCCTCTATTTCTGCATGACGGATAATGGTCAGGTACCTACTCATCCTCTGAAGGAAAAGGCTGTGGAGGCCGTTACATCTGTGACGACTTTCCTTGGCGTCAAACTCATGCGGTTATACAAGACGGCCCTCTAATTTGTCTTCAGTTTATGGATAGTCTGATCAAACGATGAACACCTACTGATGCAGATATAGGGGTGCACTCAGACATTCCATTTCATTTAATTTAAATTAATTTCCTAGTCTTCCTAGTCTGCTGTCTGGAGGTAATCTAAATTAGGTGAAAATGTGTAAATCTATGAACAATTCCTAATTTAAAGGAATACCATTTAAAAATGTTAGTGTTTCGAAGTGACTGACAAGGCAAAAAATAAAAAAATGAAAAAAGTAATTGTGATGACTTTGAAATAAAACATAAAACACAAGTCTTTACGCGACCAAACTGGGTATAGTAGCTGTTTTGGATGAAAGAGTCACATTTTATCAGCTCTTACTGATTTGTTCTTGCAGAAAAGTTTGTATGGCTGTTTGAAGTGGCAAAGAGATGTGATGGCTCTGACATAATGGAGGATTGTGCTCTGAATTCCGTGTATATAAAAAAACATCTGCTCGTAGCTGTTTTGAAAGCTGGCATATGTGAATGGAATTTCTTGCAGTGCTCACAGCATTGTTAAAAGAAATCCAACAGAAAGAGGTTTTCTCTTTCCAAAATCAGTGTCCCTCTGGATAAGGCAAAAAAACATGCTGACAGATTTCATTTTTTCGACCAAAAAATCCTAAGTATTAGAAGAGAGTTTGTTGATGTACTACTATACAGATAGTACTGTGTGGTCATGTTGTTTCTTCAAATCCTTTGCCACTCGTCGGAGAAGATTGGGGCTTAGTTTTTGTTGTCAATGTATAGAAGACAGCTGTCTTATTTACATACAGGAGCAACAGAATTACATCTGGGAATGAGAAGATGCTGATTGTGGCAAGAAAAAAAAAAAAAAAAGATTGACTTAGCCTCTATGGGCAATGCAGCTTACAGCAGAAGAACAGATTTCACACAGTTCTGAGAGGAGGCAAAACAACATTAAATCACCTATGTGGCTAATCATGGAAATATAAGCCATTTAATATTCCTGCTAATGCAGAGTTTGAAAAAAATATACAACAGTACCACATTGTCAGAGTTCTAGAGACAATAGTGTTGACTGTAGGGGACTTTTTCCACTTCCCTCGACAGCAGTTGTACATTTTGCCAGGATCCTGTGACCACTGACTGAATACCATCCAACTTGCTTGACTATTATGTCACTGTACTTCCACTACACAGAAACTAGCCTGAGAACGTGGGTGATATTTAATTTGTATATTTATGTGTCTTAGCTACAGTGTTCTGTCCTACATGTGTTCTTCACTGTAGACCATTAAGAAAGCAACATAAACTGGAGATAATGTCTGATATTCATGGTCAAATTGAGTTCTTTTGTCACATAAGGTCGGGACATTAGATCTGTACAGGGGGCTCTGCTCATCAGTCTCTCTCTTCCCCCCTCTCCATTTCTCATCCCCACGTCAAACACCCCACCACCCTATTTCTTTCAACCAAACGGATCATTTCCCACATCCTGTTTTGTTCAGCGGCGTGGCGCTTTGGCTTGAGTTATAAGTGTCTGATGGAATTTCTTTCCCCCTCTCCCTCCATTTCACTGCCTAATCGATGAAAACGACAGAGTGCAGATGCAGCCACGGCGTGTGTTAGGACCAGCAGAGAACGGTGTGTGGTGCACTAGGACCGGGGAGAGATCCTTCGCGTCGTGTGCATTGCAACTACAGAGCGGAGCTGTGGAGGAAACCCCCCATCGGATCTAGCCATTATATCCATACATTTCTTTTTCCCATCTCCACCGCGGCGGGGCTGAGTTGGGATCGCACCAACCAGTGCGCCTGGGATGGTCAAGCACCCAGGAGAGGATTAGTAATTGAACAGGATTTGCGTAAAAGTCAGTTGTCAGAATTTGGGGGTGATTATTTGCCAGCTTCGCCCCCACACTTTTGATATATACCTGTATGTTTTTATGTGCTACTAGTATTTCTTTTTTTATAGATTTCTACCCATCATCTGTTTTATTTCAAGCGCGCAAAGTGACATCTGCGTAGGAGAGCGCTTGGCGCACTTCTTCCCCAAAGGACAGAGACAAGATCTCTATTATTCTGCTTGGATTTAAACCGGACGATTGGCTGAATGGGTGATCTCGTTGAAATACAGACTATTACTGGCTTCCGCTCATTTTATGAAAAGGTGTTCTCCTTATTGACCTGGAGTTGTGATGTCCAAAGCCTTCCCCACTGACTGACAAACGACGTAGTACCATTTTGGAATCGAGTTGAAGGTAGGCCAGTTTTCCTCTTGGCATGCTGACATTACACGTTTTTCCGAGCATTTCTTAAAGTTCGCAGATCTCAGTTTAACGGACCCTTTGATTATTGTAGTAAAACATTGATTATCTGTGTGGTAATGGGTCTCTGCGTGACAGCTGAAGCAGTGATTCTAAAAAATCCCGGTTGTTGAGATTCCACATCACTCTCGGACAGTCAAAGGCTTTAAGGCAGAGAAGTTCAGCACCTGGCACAGCAATAGGATTACAGGCTGAAAATGTTTGTTCTGAAAGCAACTAACACTAAAGGAAAAGGTAGATGAACGACTAAACCAACTGACGTGTCGCACTGTAGACTGGAATCTGATTTTTTGGACTGAGTGCCCCAATATTGTATCATATTTGAGTGTTTGCTCATAAGCTCAATGATGGAGATGCCAGAGAAGCCCTCTGCAGTGCAGTCTCACACACCGGCCGCCGGGCTCACTGGAGCTCACTAAGGAGAGGATTTAGATAAAGGTGCAAACGAAGCGGCAGCTTTCCCCGAAGGCAGTCTACCAGTAAGCCTTATTATATGCCCAATCCGGTCTTTATACCAAGGATATACCGAGGCAACGATTTAGCAGGAGGTTACAATACAATAGAGTGTGTTAATGGTTGCGCCACAAAATAACTTATCACGCTCTCTCTCTCTCTCTCTCTCTCTCTCTCTCTCTCTCTCTCTCTCTCTCTCTCTCTCTCTCTTATTTTCTGTTTCACGTGTACGCACACACTCCCACGCACATGCATAGTGACTGAGTTTGAAATGATTGTGTGAGTGCGTCATTGTAGTTGTAGAGTCTAGATTTGAGGCACAGTCTACATGACATCCCAAAACTCAGGCACCCGCTGTCACATTTTCATCTCCCCGACATATTTCTTCTTCTTCTTCTTCTTCTTTTTTAAATATATATCCGTGTTATTATTTCTATTTAACTGTATTGGACTGACAGAGATGCGTATCACCGTCATGAACTCCAACAGGCTTTGGTTTTCTAGCCATTTCGATCTACTGTACTAGTTTCCCATGGGAACAAACCGCGCGGTCCCATGGGTGGAACTGTGCGAATACCGACGCATGACGCAGGAATCTGACTGATGATTGATGATGTTTTAGAAGTGCTCCGGGATCCCAAATCCCGAACCTCCAGAAACTGTAAGCTTGTTTATTGTTTTTTATTTTGTGTTTGATAGCCCACGCTGTAAGTCGATCAGACAATTTTCAGGGATGTGAACTAAGATTGCTGGTGGTCTGTGAATCGTGGGCTCATCTTAAACATGTGCTTTGAGGGTATATGTTTCAAGCTACTCTCTCTTTCTCCGTCTCACTTCCACACACACATACTGTACACATTGTTTAGGTTGCGTGGGGCACAATTAAATTAAACCGATCCTGTCTCGGTTCTTGCCCGTTGCTCTGCATTTTAAGAAGACACAGAGTCTGGGCCTATATCGTTAGTCAGAGCAGTGTGTTTTTAGTTTGTCAGGTGACCTATATCCATCCGTGCTGGCAGGGACGAAGTGCCAGAGGCCAGCTGGAGGTGAGCCACATCCCCATTCACGGCGTTAACCAGCGGAAAGTCTGAAATGAAAAATGTGTCTTGTGTGTCACTGTGGATTTTGGATGTAATTCATATGAGCGCGGACCTTGAGCTAATGAATGCGTTAAGTCATTGCTGTCTGATGTTACAAAGTGCAGCAGATAAAACTGGCAGGACGTCGCTGCCTGCCAGCAGCAGAGCCCCGTCACGGAGAAGATGACAGGAACTGTCCGTGGTGCTGAAACAGACAGCTCCTTTGTTCAAGTCTGGGCTCATTTTTTAAGTTGAAACGTTCACTGACTCGAGTATTCACACAAGTTCTTTTGCGCCATATGCATCCATGCCATTCTGAACCTCAATTGGTCCTGACCATCCATAATAGATTTCTTTGTACTGCGTTTTAATTATTTAAAATTATTTACAAAAGCATTTTTACAATGTAGGCCACCTTGGCTGTGTATAGTTGCCTCAGTAATCACATTCCTTCCTCACATGTCTTATGTTAATATGTGTCATATGTTTCCCATCTTCACTGTGACATGTGGTCCCAGTGTTACACTGCTCCAGGGCCTTGTTTTTTTTCTGATCAGTTTTGCTCATCCATTTGCTTCAAATGGCTTAATCCTGTTTAATAAAGGGCCTGGAAATCTCTTAGATCAACATTGGTTTTTGGTTTGATTGGAAATGTGAAAATAGGTTAAAATCTTGCTTATCTCAAAGAAGTTACTTTATAAATGCATTTGTATCCAAATAATTAACAGTTCAATCTGTGCAACCCATGATAAATAAAACAAAATGCACAATCTCAATATAAAACCTCTAAGTTTGAGTTGTCAGCATTTCTGTGGCTGATATGTGAAAGAGTAATGCACCATAGTCATTATTTCATTCGATAAATATGCTTCAAAGTGAAGTGCCATTGAGATTTCAAATTTGTAATATTGATGACTTTGTTCACAAAAAAGTTTCTCACACAGTTTCTAATTACAATTACTCAGACCTTTAAATTTGTTATTATCAGCGTACACACCATGCCGGTTGTGAATACAGCAGGGAACCCACATACAGCCCAAGTACAAATCAGATTAACCCAGAGGGAGCCACGATGTGTAGGTTACTTTGCACCTAATAATCTACTGCATGCTTTTCTGTGATTACTTTGGCCCAGTGTGTGTGATCCTGTTTATGGGAAGTGTGTTTACATGGTGATAGTTCACATGTAATCCCTTTCAGTTTAACTGAAGACTGGGACCACAGAGAAAGTAATTGTTTTTTGCATTAATAGTCATCTGTGAAACAAGATCTGTTGGAGAGTAGCTGCTAGTGGACTAGACCTGTGTTGATGCTGAATGATGAGTGTGTTTTCCCCTACCATTGATTGAATTAGGCCACCCCCAGACCCTTTGCTTTCCCAAGGAGCACTTGAAGGCGATCCTGCGGTGAAGTGTATCAATAAGCGGGTGGATGGAGTGTAAGTGGTGGTGTTGCTGCGGGCAGACAGCCGGTGATGAGGCGGGGGAACACGCTTAGGGAGAGTCCTGCTGATCGCACAGCAGATTGGGAGCCCTTGGTGCTAGCGTCTGTTGGTCCTTGCCGTGGGGTGGGGGTGGGGGGGGCTGACCCAAAACCCCACAGTGGGAAAACTCCAGCTCAGTTTAGCTGTTTTCTTTGTATTATTCTTTGTACTACCAGAGGCTTGTCAGATCAACCTGGATCTGTGCATCAGAAGCTTTTATTGTACGGTCACCGACATGGCGTAGTGTTTTGATGGCTTTGTTTTGAAGGCTGGTTGCTTTGACGCAGACCCCCATGAGGCCACTGGCAGCTGAGCTCCCACTGTGGCAGATTGATATTTGTAATTTAAGGGAAGCTGTCACACAGCATCCTCCAGATGGAGAGTGCCGCGGAGGCATGCAGTCGATTAAACACGGTTTGTTTAGAAATAATCATTTTGATGTGGGAGCTGAGGATTCATTTGAGGCATATTGGCTTAAGGGTTCAAAATCTTCAATTATGCATAGACACATACAATCATATAATAATAACACAGGATGTGAAATGCGGAGTGGTGTCTGGGAATGGAAGCTTTTAGTTTGTCTGTCATCTGATGAAGACCCTCAAATTACAGCACAAAGGACAGGTCAGTGATTTGTGTCCCTGCATGTAGAGAAGGTGGAGCATGGACTGAGTAAGAGAGCTAATTTGTTAACCCACCAATGTGCAGGCACACTCACATGTTCACATGACATTGTTTTCTTCACCGAACATATTGGAATTGATATTTGGAGGAGGGTCATGTTTGAAAAGACCATCTCCTCCTTGTCACATTGATTGACAATAACAGAACAATAAGCAGCACAAAAAGAAAACCACTTGATTAACTGTCCTTCAAAAGGGCCAAACAACTGCAATAAATCAGGTAGCAATTTCACAAATGAAGACTATGGTATTTAGGTGCTAGTTTGAAAACGCTCAGCATTGAACCATACCTTTATACTTAAGGTATTTGTTCTTACAGATTAAAATGATAGTTGAGCTTTATGATGGTACAGTGTTAACGTAACTGTGATTTTCATCTACTTTCGGCACTGTTTAGTATATTTGTACAGTGTTTAATAAGGCCCTGAAAAGTGAAAAAGTGAGAAAAAGATAAATACTCTTAAGTAACCATCTCATGCCATCTGCTCTTGCACAGTTTAGATTACTCAAAAACAGATAAGAGAAATTTGGTGACTAGATGCAAAAGTTTTTTATATTTATTTAACTGATTTCTTTATTTCATTTCATGAATTCATAACAGAAAATACTTATGTTTGTAGACATTTGACTTTTGTAATTGAAATATCAGTTTCCTATAATAAGTATAGCTATAGTTCTATAGTAGCATACTGTGTTCTATGAGATCTCCCTGATTTACTGGATGGCTAAAGTGAAAAATCAGTCACATTTGTTGTGTTTCAGAACAGTGGCAGAAAGATAAAATTGTACCAAAAATAAGTTAAACAAGTAACACATCATTTTCCCTCAGAGGGAAAAAAAACATGTTGAAGGTAAAGACATTAATTCAGAAGATTACAGGATACTTGACAATAGCTGCTTGAACTCACTGATAACCTCTCACTCTCCTTGCACAGAGCAGAGATCCCACTCGATTAAAACTGCTACTCTTTCCGTCATACTGTAACTCATGTGTCCGGCAAAATTTCTTACTTGTGGCGGTTACTGACAGACTTTCAGGTCCAATGTAATTGTGGACTTTGATTTTTAGGTTGGAGCCACTATACTCTTCAAGATGAAACTCTCCTTTCAAAGAACTGATGCTAAATGAATTTAGGAAGAATACAGTGTGTATGAATCAGTGAGAAAATGACTCAGGAAAGGGAAAGAAAATGAGAAAGTGAATAAAGGTAAATGTATTATATAAAAGATGCAACATGGACAGAGCTTATCATAAGCAGAATGAGGCAATGTGAACAATTTGGAAGAAATGACTCAAACATATTTACAGTCATGTCCAACCAATGGCTGTGAATCACTCTTTGTCAGTAAGACACGAATGACAGAAGGTTAAAGCTACAGTCAGACTGCAAGCAAAAGTGGCTCAAACAGGATTTCTTTTTCTTTCAGGTCAATGTGAATAACACAAACTACATGTCATCTGGTCGTTTTAATTCTGATTCACTTCCATGTGGGCCTCTAAATCAGAAACAGGCTGGGTTAGTTGCAGTGCAGCTCTCTGTCTGAACAGTTGTATAATGTAACAACACTCTACATTGATATGTGCCACAATCCAGGACTCACACACTGAATACAAACTTGGACGGCAGATACAGTGGATGTAGTCAGTGCAGTGACAGTGAGGGACGTGGGGTGACACTTCTGTTCATGTAAAACTTGACAGGATGTATCGTAACCGGTCTGTGTTTGGAAAGTAGTTCTTGACATCCTGAAATTGGCCTTTATACATACAATCTCATGTGTGATCACCATAATAATCATCATAACAAAAATTGCTCAAGATTACAGTTCACATATTCAAGCATCCCATTGGTTTTCCAACCGAACGTAGTAGGAAACATAACAGGATACGTCTAGTGTTATTAGTAAGAGTTTTGCTATCGACTTAGTTATCGTGCAAAGAAAGTCAGTTTATGACAAAAAAAGTTACAACAATACTGAATACATGTTTCCTCCAGTGAGGGATTTGGGGTGACACCTCAGTATCGTATCTGGTCTGTGTTTGGAAAGTACTTCTTGACGTCCTGAAGTTGTGGATGGCATCTGTTTCAACGACACATTATGATTCCACTGCTTCTGCCCCTAACTCTGCGTCCACACACACACACACACACCTCCATACAGCAGCAGCAGCCATTGCTCCACAAAAAGCCATAAATAAAAATCTGTCTCTCTTTCTCCTTGTCGTTGTCCTCATTATCATGAGCTCATGATTTTGCTGGCTTCCACTGTATATCATCCTCCAGATGAAATCAGAGATGCTGCCTTCAGTGGCCTATCTTAACCATCGTACCACAGCGTTATACACTGGAATCTGATATTGGCTGCATAAAGAATAATATGAGAAACCAAACCAAATGCTCAGATCTTAACAATAAATCCAAATGGACTAAGGCTTGCAGTGTGGATGGAGCATAAGAGATCAGAATGAAGACTTATATCGGTGTCAGTAATTAGGGTTTATGATTTAACAGTGTATGAATGAATTGTATTGTGATGAATGTGAAGGTCAAATGTGGCCATTAATGTGTTAGAATTCTACAAAAAAGAGTTGAGGTCACACAGGGCGAATCAAACATGACAGGCCGTAGCTGATGATTTTAACGACCATGATAATCTCCCAAACCTGTGCCGTGTGGATGTGTTGCCATTTAGATACAGGATTATTAAATTCTTGCATGGGCCATTTTTGACAAAATAACCATCAAGTGTCACAGGGAGAAAAGGTTATTGTTAATTTCTTACATATGCCGGTAGAGGCTAAAATAAATCTTACTCCTGACTATTCTTATGATATCTGTGTGTCTGTTTGCATCCTACAATCAGCTTTGAAGTAAAACAGGGAGAGTAGACTCCACTAGGCATAATGAAATCATTTTTTCAGCTGTCACTTTGCATTGGTTCTAGGAAAATCTTGCCTGTGACCCATGGGCGATGTGTAAGCGATGAGATATAAACAATTTCAACACATACAGAATGAAAAGAGTGCAGCAATGGAAAAGAGTGAAAGACAGCTCTGCTCTTGTGTCTCTGTTTTTCTCTGTGACACACACACACACTCACACACACACACACACACACACACACTCACACAGAGTAGATGAGTCTTAGCAAAATGCCTTGTCTTACAGCATGAAATTACATTTAAAGGTGTAATTTAATCTTGTTTTTTTCTTCTTTTGGAGAATTGATGCGGAAAGTGAATCACCATGGTAGTATACCTCAGAGACCGAGATGTTTTAAAAAAAAAAAAAAAAACTCTCTCTGCTGGCAGTTACTAGTGAAGAACTAGTCAGAATTCTCAGGATCAGATTTGCTCACAATAGTGAAATTTTAAGCTGTGATCCCTCAGCGGACTGGACCACAAAAGAGGCAAAGTGATAGAGGAGGGACTTTATCTCAATTTTCTGTTCCTTGCCTTGTCAACTTGTCTCTGAAATCCACTCAGATAGCCCCAGTTCTGAGCTCTAAAGAAGGAAAAGACAAAAAACAGAGACGAGGTCATGCAAGAATTGGCGACTTAAACAGAGAGAGTGACGGAGAGGAACAAAAGGGAGAGCTGGAGGTGTTTCTACTGTTTCTTGTAGCTAAAACACGCTGGCCTGTTATTTTGTCAACTGCAGTGGTCTGTGTTATGGCGCAATGAGTCCCCGCGGAGAAGGCACTGCCATAAATGTTGTACTGCATAGAAGAGCTGTCTCTGATGTAGGCTCAAATTTGGTACAGGATTCTGGCTATTAGTATCAGTGGTCAGTAATGAGCTGGTGTTCAATCTCAGCCAACTGTTACAAGTCTTTAAACACTTGTCCAATTCAGTTCAGACGGAAGCACACACATGGCAAGGCTTTATGGACAACAGACTGCTTTCTCGTTAGATTATAGAGCAGCTTAAATTCACGGACCCACAGCCAACTTTCCATTGCCATTGCATTAAGTATAAACCACTGATATATGGAATCTCAATGCACACATTTACAGACACCAGAACTGTGCCACCAGAAACTGGATCTAGTATCTCAAGTCAAGTAAGTTTTTTAAGTGTAGGCTTTAAAAAACACTTTGGCTAAGAATACAAGAAGACAATGTCATTTTTTGCATCCGGAGGTGTAGCTTGTGAACAGGAAAAAGGCAAGCAACTGCTCAGGGCCCAAAGCTATTCCACAGCAACGTCGTAAAATGTGCAACTGCAGTGACCGTAACCTCCACCTACTTAAACAACCAATTGACCAGTTGTATTTGCATCTCAGTGGGAAACTTCCCTAAAGGGCCCTCAAGTCATTCCTGTCGAACATGGTGCAGTGCTGTGCAAACATTTACGGCCTCCAATAGGTTTGTTGTTTTAGCAAGGTTATAATGGTGGTACCTATGTGTTTTTCATGCATTTATATTTTAATCATGATGCATGGGTGGATGAATTTAACCCTTTGTGCAGATCATAGAAGATTTACTGCACTAATCATGTGGTGCATCACATGACATTCCATTCAACATACACAGGTCAAACATTCCTTATTGTCTAGGCTGCTTTTCATCATGAGAATCAAGGTCAGACTTAAAACTGACTTTTGCCTGTGGAAGCCATTTAGTTCAGATTTGTTTTTGGTTTTTTATTTCTGATTTTAATAATCTTGTGGTGGAGAAAATGCAACTGTAAAGACACTTGAAACAATCAAGTTAATTTAATAGAACATATAGACTCTATTAATCTGTCTTCATGGACTTATTTTATTTAAAACCTCAACTTACCTTCTGTTTTCCTGCATGAAACTCAATTTTGTAGTTTGAAGCTGTATGGGGAAGTTTGCGAAAGGTCATAGTTTACTTAAGATGTTAATAAATACATTAGGAGAGATTTTATCACATCTTTGAATAAATCTGTGATGAAGTTGAAAGTGAAAAGCATCATGCGTTGTTAAAACACTACAACAAGTGTATGGTGATATGAAATGCATGTTTGCTTAACTGGGTTGACGTTATAGATATCCAGAGTTTGTAGATGTGCACAGTGGTTACTTTCTGTTGTGTTAACTGGTTTGTGGGCCGCAGCAAATGGCTTTGTGAGTAGTTGCAATGGGGAATCTGCTAAATGACCACTAAGGGTTGGTGTCTGAGTTTGTTAGAGCTGTGACATTGCAGTATGTTTGTAGAAGGTCAGTGACATCTATGTGTCCATTCATCCTGCATATGCTTGTTTTGTGTGTGTGTGTGTGTGTGTGTGTGTGTGTGTGTGTGTGCGTGCGTGCGTGCGTGCATATGTGCGTGTGTGTGTGTGTGTGTGTGTGTGTGTGTATGCCTGCACACACTGATCTGACTCACAGGCCCAGTCAGTCCTGTTCTTGGCTCCGGCAGTGATCTGGCACTTCTCCTAGTCCTGCAGCCCCTGCCATGCACCCCCACCTCCCCCTCTCCCCTGCTGCCTCCCCTCCTCCCTCCTTCTATCCTCCTTTTTCTCTCCCTCCATCCATACACCAGTGCAGTGCAGCCTGCCCAGGCCTTGTAAGAAAAAAGGACTGATTGGACTCTTACCCAGGCTCTTTTGGTTTGCTTCCTCATTTCTGATTTTCTTTGAAATCCTTTGCAATTGCACAGATGTAACAGGGGCATTATCTACCTGATTGTAATATGTTAACGTCACACGATAGATGGTGAAAACATGACAAGACTCGTCATGGTCCACGATGCCAATCAACAAAATCCTTTGTACAATTTTTATAAAACTTTGGATAACTGAACATCAAGTTCATGCTAGGTCACAAAAGTTTTACACTGTTCATTAGTAAGTATATTTGTTTCATCTTCACACTTAATATTGAATCAGTTTAGTTTTAATTACTTTTTAAAGTTAATGTGCCACTATAGTACAGTTTTCATTCATTCATTCATGCATTTTATTTAATTTATTTATCTAACAATATTATTTTATATTTTTTATTATTATTATTATTATTATTATTTATTTATTCATTTATTTATTTTTTAAGTCATTATTTATCTATGTATTTATTTATTTATTTAGTAGTATGGAGTATATGTTATGGGTAAGAGGCTGGGACAGAAAATGAGTAATAACTTAAAAACAAAATGTAAGCATTTAAAGCACTGTGTATACAACTATATTTCAGGATATAAGTGCAGAAATGTAATATAACATTCATTCACATTCATCACATAACATTCATCATTATATTTCAGTAGTGAATGTTTACAGGAGTATAGGGGTCATTGTGTTTTTGTCATTGAAAGTGAGCTGTTTCTTTTTAAAGAGTCCACCATGTTGCATCACCATTAGCTCTGAACAGACTTCATCTTGTTTTTTACATTTGTGAGTGGGTGGTGCATTAAGTCAAGTGTGGACCAGACGTAATATCATCTTCATTAAAAAAGGCCAGAAACGCTAAACAAACACCGACTCTGGTGCAGTTTATGCTGTCATTCTAGAGGAGGGTATGGGGGCTCCCTTTATTCTGCAACTTCACTAAAATGTGTCAGTAAATATCACATGAAACATTTACAAAAACATGTTTTCATTCCTAGTTTTTGTTATTTCATTAGTTTTCTTTAAGTGTAAGTAACTTTAGGACACACATACCCTAAGCCTTAAATATCACAGCTGAATGCAAACCCTGAAACAAACCTTTGAAAGTCCACCTGAAGGTGAACACTGACCAAAATGCCAAAATCCACACGTTGTAGGTCAGGGCCTCACTTCACTGGTTAAAAATTCAGACTGGTTCTTACAACAATTCCGTTACAAGAGCGCATACACACACAGGCCAACTTACTGTCTCACAGGTCTGTTTCTGTTCACTGAAATCTTGTAATGAGATTTCATCTGAGGTAACTGGACTGTTCCCCACAGGGCTTTTTCCCCTCTCTGAGACCCACAGCAGCTGCACTGTACAATTGATACAGCAGTTGGAGAACAATCAATGATACAGTGAGTGTAGGTGTGTGTGTGTAAAGGGTATGTGTGAGTATTGGGGCTTGGAGTACATTTCTTTGCTCAAGTAGAAAGTAGATACTACCATTGTCAAAGTAGATATAAATAAATCAATTGTTAACTCATAACATATAGGTCCACTAGTGCAGGTATAAGCTAACAAACATATATATTATTTAAATACAATGCTTTTTAATGGATAAGTTTATTCCATTGGCACATTTTTCTACACAGGAAGTGCCCATAACCTGATTTTCTAAGTGGTCATTACTGTTGCCTGTCTTTACTGTAGTGACAAGCAAAGTCGCTTCCACATTACTGCATTATTCACTTATTACTGTTGTTGGTAGTTATAATTTGTGAAATACTATTATTGTTGGCAGGAGGAATGCAGATGTAAGAGTTTTTCAAGTGAGAATATGGTTGTTTAAGCATCAAATCTGTGGTCACTTCATGAGGTAGAGCCTACCTGACTGCATCAACACTATCAATGTGAACCAATACTCCGCACTCGTACTTTCACAGACAACAGCCTTATTTTGTAAAGTGTTCTTTTATCCTGACAGGCGAGGCACTTGTATGTTCCACAGATCCCTGTAGCATGAAGTAGATCTTATGATTGAATCAGACATATGTTTCTGTCTAAGACTGCATCGGAGCGACTTGTGAAAATCCCCTGTTCAGAGAGTAAAGCTTCCAAAACATAATATCAAGGACATTCAGTTCTTTTACTGGATCTTGTTAACCCTTCAGTATTCGATGGTAAATAATCAGGTTGTCTGTGAGTTTCTCTTCCATAATTGTTGACAGTGTTGATACCCTTTTTCCCACCTCATCTTAATTTTGTTTGGTTGGTGAGAGAGAAGTGATATTGATGCTGTTCCAAAAGTTGAACTCTTTTCAACTGAAGGTGCCAAGATTGGGCTGTAAACGCTGAACTTCATATGATTTGTATGTAAAATAGATGCTGCCAACGCAAAAACAGCTGCCTGTCGACGCAGGGCCATAATCGTGTGGAATAAACTGCATTATAAAAAAAAAAAGAATGAAAATGCTACTTGCACCTGTGTGTCTGTACTCAACAAGGGTTTTTACACAAAGGTTGGATCAGTTCATGTGGCGATTTACATATAACTGAGGGTGCATAATGGCAGATCTCAATATTTGACCTTGTGTGTCCATACACAAGCAGCTGTATAGGCCTATGGTATGATATTTGTACCCATTTTGTCAGAGAGGTATTGTAACACATAGTTAACTTCATGTATTTTACCACAAACCATATTATTTAATCCTCAAAGACTGCTGGCAAACCACAAACCCAATCAATAGAGTGAAATACTTAAGGTATAATTCAATCTCTCAGCTTTTCATCAGGATCAGATGTGTTATTTTTGGATGTTTAGAGGCTCCAAGGTGAGCATGGATACACTGTGATCTTCTGCAACACTGATTCACCAGTAAAATCCATGTAGTTTGACATATGGTAGTGGTTGTAGATGCTTATTTTTATGATCAGGTAATGATATATTTCACTGAAAGTCACTTTTTCTTCAGTTTTTCCTGTTTTGATATACTAACCTTTGAATTTACTTAGAGTATTTATGAACATCCAAATGATCAGTAAATTAAATATTGGTGAGTGGTGGAGAACATAATCTCAAGCTCTACATCTTTAAGGAAAATACAAACAAACCAAAAAAAAATCTGAAAACTCTATACTACACAAAGGAATCAAACCCCAGTATCCCATATGGAGCTCCATCAACCGATCAATACACACATACCACCACTGAGTCAATAGGGACTTGCATTATATATAACATTAAACATGATTTTGTGCGTGCACCTGGGTGTAAACCGATCAAGAAAAATCACAACAAAAACACTTTTTCTGTAAAATACAACATCAATACCTGCCGTTTTTCTGCTTATTACTGTCTACACATACACATAGTTTGTGTTCATGGGGTATGACTCTATCTATTATGTGTGCCATAGTGGAGATTGCCCTCATTGGTCCTTGGTTTTAGAGTCCTGTTGTGTCACACAGTGGAGTGCACATAAAAGGTGAGGTTGAACATGTCAGGGGGGAGCAGGAGCCGGTGAAGGTCAGTGAAACATGCTTATATACTGCAGTGCAGACACAGGGGAATGCAGTGAATTGGGATGTAATAGTTGTGAAAAACAAGAGTTACAGATAATGAACTGAGTACGTGTTAAATTAAATATTTCCTCATTGTCCCCAGTGAGTGTGTGATACTGACCGATCAATAGGATGTCTCTTTACATAGTTTCATGTGTCTTCTTTTGCTGTCTTTGTGTGTGTTTAAGACTTTGGGTTGGCTGAAGCTATTGTTTGGCAACACCCACAAGTTTCTCTCATTGGTCCAGTAGCTAATAAAGCCCATATATCTTCCTCTGCCAAAAGTGGCAGCATTTTGGGCTCTTTTGTAACCAGTGAACTAGGACAAAAGATTTTTCGACTTGTGTGCATCTCTGTGACTGAGTTTTAACCTCACTTTGGTAAGTCGCCACAGTGTATATTTGTGTTGCATGCTTTAGTTTGTAAAGGTTATTGTCTTATAACTTAATGAGTCTTTCCTCATTGCTCCCTGCAACGGAATTTGTTTTATGTGGCTCCTGAGTTCATTTCCTTCATATCACTTAAAACTTTTTTCCTAAGTTTTACAGTTGCTAAGACTAATCCATCACTGTGTCAATTGTCAGAATGGTCATAAAGTTATGGAACATAAACTTACAGCCGCTGTTTATATTAATGTGCACACTCAGGAATACTGTGTGTGAGATGAAACAAGAGGCAGCATCCAACTTCTGCTCTCTGCTTAATTGATTTCAATGTCTTTGTCTCCAGGATAAACAATGGCAAAGCGTTCTTTGTCATTAAATGTACAACTCTCCCCCTGTCAGACACAATTAAAGCCATAACAATAGACATTCTAATAAAGGAAGATGCTGGAGAACTGAGTGATATATTAAAATGTACCTTTTTATAGTAGATACCTTATCAGAGAGCTTCATTTTATTTAGCATTAATGCCAACTCTAGTTCACAAGACTTAAGACATTAAAATCAGCCTTTATCTGAGATATTAGCCTGCATTCTGATGTATTATTTTTCATTATCCTTGGAATTGTAAATGTAAATATAAACTTAGGGTGCCTAAAACTAAAAACATAAATGTAAAACTTACCAAGATTACTAATGTCAAACAAAATCATACAACAAGCAAGTAAGCCTTTTAAGAAACAACTGTTAATACGACAAGTCTCTAAGAATATAAGTGGGAAGTATAATAATTAACAGAACAGTGTTTAGAGGCATGGCTTTATGTACACTGTATATATCTATAAAATCTACTGTATGAGTTATAGCTTACTGTATGATGCAGAGATATCCTAATAAGTGAACCTTGGCTGAATCTTTCAGTTTTAGTATCTTATCTTCTTATCTTTGATAACCGTCCGTAACCCCCCTCCCCTCTTCCACTTTCCTCTCCATTTCTTCCAGTTCTCTCTATTCCCAGCCTGTCCCCAGTCAAGCAGAGAATCGATTTTTAAACAGGCAAGACTCTGGGGACCGAGCACAGGACCATTATTGGCCTCATTTAGGCTCCATTGCCACCACGATGGCTCCTCTAGACAATAGAATAGACTCTGTCATGGATACCAAGCGTAAATGCACATTCCAGCTGAAAACCGCTCAGGCCAGCATTTCCTCTCTTTAGGGAGCTTTGTTTAAAAAAAAAAAAAAAAAATCCTCCGGCGGTTTGAGAGGATGGACCGCAGTGCATCCATACACCATTAATATAGGCTCATCCAGCACATTTCACAGCCATGGGCGAGCTGGGAGGGAAATATAGAAAATGTATGGGTGTTTTTTTCTCTCTTCGCTGCATTCCACATTTAACTTTTTTCAGTACCAGTCTGTGCAGTCGGCAACATATGGCATCTGTTTCATTGTAAACGATGGCTTCTGATTCCTCATCAGGGACCTGTGCTTCTGTATAACAGCTGTATGTCTGTCAGCCAGCTCAAGTGTGCAAAGCCAATCATGCTTCCTCTATCTAGGATTGAAAGATTTTGAGAAAGAAACTCGATTCGTTGCTATAGCTTATCCTTGACAGGGACCGATCCTTGATGATGGAGATGAAAAAAAAAAAAAAATCTCCTTCTCGATTTTGTGATGTGTTTCCATTTGTTTACTGTTATTCTGTTTTGTTTTTTGTTTTTTTCTTTTTTACATATGCATGAAGAGACAGTAAGTGCAGTTTGGAAATGTAATGCAGATGTTAGCTCTGGGCGCTATGGTGCAGGAGGGATTCACACACTTAAAGAACTGCATGAATTCGGTGTATACAATTTAGAAAACAGCTAAAACTTTTATGTGTCTAAGATGGAACATGATCTGGCATTAAACCAAACACTAAGATACGTGGGAGCAGGTGTCAGTATCAGATGTAGTCTGGCAAATGAAGAGAATTTTGTCCTGTGCCAGTTAAAATAATAATGTAAACTGATCAATAACCATATACTGGTGAAGAAACAGCAGATGCTCAATGAAAATATGGCAAAAGATGAGGTTTATGTAATTCTATTCAACCAACTTATTCAACCAATCAACATTATTTATCATGTAGGCTAGTGTGGAAAACCTTTGCACATTTGAAGCTAATGTTTGACACAGTCAGTGTATACAGAAGGTATTTATATACAAGACAATGGTGTTTTAAATGGTTGTGTTTTGTTAAATATTGGCTTTTCTTCATTGATGGATGGTCAGCAATGTAGTTAGCCTAATGTCCCTGATGTTACTGAAACTAATGACATGTTACTATGGTAACCGACTCTTTTACACACCCTCCTTTACCTCGAAGGGAGGGAGAGAGACTGAGAGCTCGGGGTGGCTATTTGTAAGGCAAAGATACACACAGAACAGATAAACAATAGAATTTACTAAAGGAATAAACACAATGAATTTCAATGAAAAAACTGCAGATACTACATCAGTATTATTGCTACTGTTTGTTTTGTTGTAGATGGTGATCATCTTATTTTTTTAACATTGTTATAATGTAAATCAGGTAAATTATTCATATATGTAGATGATTATTCATTATTACGTTGTATAGATATCATAATCAACTGCGGAAACTGATTTCTTAACTCAGCATCCTAATACAGCCAAATTATATCTGTTGCAAGTTTATCTTTAATTACAAATACAATTACCCT
>JAPQRQ010000015.1:16441598-16454213 GCA_037367365.1 Apogon talboti | reverse complement strand
GCAAGAAGGGAGCATGTGTGAGACTTCAGTGACTTACAATAAATCACAAATGCATGAGGTGTCCAGAAACCTTTTCCCGCCTCTGTATGTCAGAGGTGCTACGTGTTCATGCAGATTTCAGCGTATTAGTGGACCTGTGTGTGTACTGGTGTGTTTCCTGACAGTTTTTTTCTGTATCTGTTTGTCAGCAGTCCACTTTCTCCCAGTGGGGTGTGTACACTAAGTAGGTGAGGCGAGTGTTGGCCCCTGCTCTCCATCAAATGCAGCATTGACTGGGAGCATGAGAGCGTCTCTGTAGCCAGTCATCCTTGGACAGCTGACAATGGGCCTGGGCATGGGGGATGTGGCTGAAAGCAATCAACAACCACTGGAGGAAAATGCTTCACTGCTGGTGGAATGTTCTCTGAACTCAGACCTCGCTCACAACAGCCCACAGCTCTTCTCTTGACTGATCATGTGCAAATGGCTTTAGTTTGCCTTGAAGCGCTTGTAATTAATTACGTACACAGTGTTGCATTTTATAGGCCCAAACGTACGCTTTATTTGCACCTGTCTATGTTCAGAACTGGGAGAATGGCAGGGGTGGTAGATTGGCTCAGAATTCTGTGGCAATTAATCTCACTCAGTGAAGAGGTGCATGTTGGGACTGGAAGCAGGGCATAGCTCAGCGCACCTTGCTCGTTAACTCTAGCCACCTATGGCCAGCCTCTGGAGATTAACAAGGGCTGCCCATGGTCAAAAGCGGTCAAATGCATTTAACAAATGCTCACTCAGCCCACCACCACACTTATTTTTTATTCTGCGACAGTGATTCGCATTACTACTGCAAAATAATACACATGGGACCTGACTCACATTGTGACACATCTGGCAAACCACAAAACAAACACACACACGTACATGCCAATAGCTCAGATGTGGGAACAGGTTGCCATACAGAAAGCATAGTCACAGCGTGCGGTGCCATGTAACCAGCCAACCCAGTGAGAATCCGTTTGACACAGTGACATACAAAAACACCTATGACTCACTTAGTTGCTGTGTGTGCTTGTGTGTCTGTGCTGTTAGTACACTCCTTGGGATGTGAGACATGCCGGCCACTCCGCACCAGAGTATGTGGCAAAAGTCACAATACAGAAGGAAAGAGGATAGCAGTGAAAATGACAAATTTTACTGCACAACTTCACTTCACTTTTGAATAATTCTCTCTTTTTCAGTAATTGCTGTGTTTGACTCGTATCTTGAACCTGCATAATATTATTAGTCGGTTTATGTGTGCGTTGCTGCACAGCTTCAAAGACTACTCTGAACTGTCACTGTCTCCTTAGCCACATGAATTATGTAGAAGCTGTTGCATGGAGAATGGTATAGAGACATACTATATGCATATTCTCATCTCATGACATGATCTCAATACAATCGAGGAGTATTTTTTTCACCTGCTGAATTCTCATTTAAAATTCACCACTTATTACTCATGTAAAATTGATCAAAAACCACTACTGGTGTTGTAATGTTTCAGAACTTGTATTCAAAGCCGCTACAAACAGCACTGCACTTTTCACCTAGTTCTGTCTCGCTCATGTTAATTAGCTTTTGATGAGCGAATACACCACATCTTTACTCATCCTTTGAACATACTTAAAGATACAATTCTATTATTCATCTGAGAAAGTATTCAAGGATTGCGATCACAAAAAATAACTTGATGCAAAAAAGTAAAAAAGTGTAGAACTACTGTATCTTATATTTTGTTATTACACAGTATATTATATGACCTATAAGGACATTAAAAGCCGCCATGACTTCAGGGAAACAGCTGTTGTTTCAAATGCCGTCTGCATATTTGATCGTGTCAGGCGCAGAGCCACATCCACAGCAGTAAATGCTATAAAGATGTACTTTACCTAAGACCATAGTGCAGGCTGCCTTCAAATTGGATTAAATCCCTAAATCACATGATCAATCATCCACAGCGTGCTGTGCCAAGATGGCGGAGCGTTCATTCTCCGTCTTAAGATGGCACAACTGCATACAGCAACAGTAACAGAGCTCATGATCAAGGCTGTTTTTGATTTTAGGTTCTGCATGTAATTTGGGAATCTTGGTGTCCTGTAAAGTCTCAGCAGATAAGAAACTGGATTATGGCAGATTGTAGTCCCTCAGTAGAACACATACACACATACAAACAATACTCAGACACACACCTTATGCACACAGCAGAAGGAGTGCGCTAGCAACAAATACTGTGAGGTGATAATTGAATTTAGGAAACATTAGGGGAAGGCGGGAAGAGATACAGCTATCCCGGGAGATACAGTCCCATAACAATGGCAACAGACAGTAAATTCCTCTGCTCCTTTGTCGAGGTGAGTCAGCAGGCAGTGCCGGGCCATGCCCCTCATTTTCTGGTAAAAAAGCAGCAGGCAGACGGCATGTGTGCGACTGTGTGTGATGATGTGTGCATGCTTCATGCATCGCTGAAGCGTAGATATCACGCCATGCCTCTGTGTGCGCCTCCTCAAACACACCTGCTCCTGACGCCTCGGAGAAAAAAGCTTGGCTGTAGTTAACTGGAAGAGCAACGGCAGAATTCCATACCGCAATAAGTACTGTACATACTGATGCAGTACTTTTTAAGTGCTGTACTTTTTAAGATGATCACAACCAACAGTATTTCTGTAGTTCCTCTTGTAGGTGTTCTATTTGAGAGGGTTGGCCAGTCAGTGAGCAGTAGCAGCTCTGCATCACAATGTTCTTTCTCAGGTTATGCTGAAAATAACAAAACATGCTGGTTGTCTGTAGATACTCTCAGACCAAGCCAGAAGAATTTGGTTTGTGAGGCTGCACCTATTCAGAAATGAACCCTTAAACCCTCAAAGAATGTTATTTATACATCAAATATGATTCCTTCAACAAGGTAAAGTGAAGTCAGAACCTTTAAGAAAGTCTCACAATGGTGTCTTTGCAAATAGTGTCAGAAGGAACATGTTTTGCTTGAATGTGTGCACTTTGAGGAGCATGGATTAAATGCAGTGTGTAGTTGTTAGCTTGGAGGATAATGTTTCTTTCAGTTGTTGAGAATTATAATAGACAGATAGTGCAAGGGATATAAAATGTCATGTGTAATAATGGGGCACTTCCAGGGTTATTCAAAGTATTACTTGTGAGTCAGACTAAATGCAAACTCAGTTTACTGAGAAATGATAATTACAATAGAAACGCTACAGAAATGGTCATTTTACTCAGTTCACTGATTGAGGAGTCGGTCTGACTGTGACCTGTGAGCCGGTTTGCTGGTTATTCTTAGAAGTGGAAGCAACTGAAACTAGAGTTGAGAGGAAGAAGAAGTGAGGGGAGACCAAGTGTGTTAAATGTTTGTGGGGGTCGTGTAAAGTGAACAATGCCCCTCTGTATGAGGATGGCAGGTTGGTGATGTCATGGCTGGCACAACCCAAGGTCCACCGAGCTTGAGAAGACATAACGTGATTGCGACACAGAGAAGCGCGACTTATTTTGTTGTGCTGAATTAGACTGTGACAGAGGGCAGCTGTCAGTCCTGCAGATACAGAAACACAGCCTGTCAATCATTCATTTATGTGAAGTAAATCCATTTATCTGGATTTAGGGTCATTATATATATATATACATATATAGAATAGAAAAAACTCAAGTCTGGATCTTCAGTTTAATGAAATGAAAAAGTTATAACACGAAATTTAGTAACATGAAGTAAAAGTGAGTCAACCAGCACGCTGCTTATGCAGCTAAAGACTAGTGGATATTAAAGCAGTAGAGTATTTAGCATGGGAAAGGCTTTTACAAAGAGGAGGAAATCAGCAATTTTGTTGAGTACCTCTAAAAACTAAGCTTAACTAAACTATTCTACTGTCAGAGATGTGGCATCTCTGTGTCTGTTCTTCCTCCCCTATTTTTCTCTGTTCTGTTTTTGTCCTTTGGGTCATTCCCCTTTCTATCCCAGTATTATACATTTTGTTACTGCAGTTCCCATTGGGATAATAAATCTTTTGGAAAGCTTTGCAGTACTAGTCAGACTATTTGCTTTCTGTTTGTGTTTAATGAGTGACATAACCATTAATTTAAAAATTGCTTGAAGATTTGGACTTTTTGAGACTGCGTCTGGTCGGTAACTTGTGTGCACATAGCTATAAATTCTCAGTTGGGTCACAGCTGCAGCTAAAAACCCACATTTAGAACCAACCCGCTTATCTGCAAGCATTTTTAAAGGCCTTTAAGCCGAACAGAGAGACGCCAATCTTTCAGCTGTGGCATTTGCCAGAATGTTATTGGCAGTGCTGTGTTTATCGACTGAACACTGTTTCCCAGTAGAAAGTGATCGAGGAGGAGAGAATGGCGTCTTTTCAGAGCGGGCCTCACGAGTGTCATGTAAACACACACTGAGAGAGGCTCCTTTCATTAGCTATGCTAATCTGGATTGCACGTGATTTGCCGCAGACTCCAGGGTCCCTCTTGGCTCTGCCTCACTGTGCTGTTCACTTCTGTCTCCAAAGGCCAAGGTCCTGTCTTCCACTTTCTGGTTCATTGGGTTAATTTGTTGCATTCTCTGTTCCATGTTTTTTATGTCGGTAGACTGACAGAAACATGGATCTGGCCATGAATTAATCTGCTATTCTTCTCCTGCAACCTTACATTCGTCGTCTGTAAGGACAGACCACTACTCAGAGTGAGACTAATGGGTGATCTATAAATTCCTCAACATGTCGAGCGTGTAAACATTCCTGAGTTTCATCCTGTAAAGTCATCATTTTGTCGTTGTGTTACAGGCCTGTTTTGATGGGTATACTCAGTGGCTAGCACTTTCGGTTAATGAACTGTTTCATTGATTAACCTTTTCTCTTTTCTTTTCTTCTTTTTTTAGTTTAACATCAAATTTATATAGCCTCTCCAACTTTATTTCAGGAGCTGCCTATTAAAGGGCAATTACTACATGCTAGATTATGTCATTTACTCCTAGAAGATGGGGAGTAGAGAATGTGTCACCTCCATCAATTAATATGATATATGAGTCGATAAGGGATATGGGTGGGATATTTGCTGCATCTATCCAAGTCACAAGGTGGTCATTTGAAATTCCTTTCCTATTTCTAATGAAGCTGGCGATTAAAGGTGGTGTTTCCTACACATGTAATTATTTCTTTATTGATTAGTCAGCATCTCTGGGAATAGTTTTCATGAAATATATCCATGCTATGATAACCTGTCTCAATCGCAATCATGAGAGAAAATCATTACATGAAAGGTCCCTCAAGGGAATACTGAAAATATTATGTTGGTGTGAGTGTGTATCCACATATGCATGTGTTCATATATGTAGATGTCAAATGTTTTGGTACAGTGTTCCGTATGTGTGTTTGTGTTTGCAGGCTACTCCTCTTATCTTTTCAGTAAAAACAAGGACTCACTTGATCTCATATCCAAACAATGACTGATGGCTTTCTTCCTCTTCTTCTCTCCCCTGCCTGCTCCATCTTCTGTCCCTCTTTCTCTCTTCTCCTTCAGGCCGTGAGGACCGGGGGGAAGATGAGACCTCCCAGCCCTCTGCTCATCCTGCTGTACATCACGCTGTCCAAAAGCGTAAAGGTGGTCTCCAAGAGAGGCTCAGGTATTTAACATCAGCAGTTTACACCTCTTCTTATGTAGCTTGCATTCTGTAGCCTGTGCATGCACCCATTGAAAGTTGAAATATTGCATTTATTTTATCCATCTTTGTAAGAGTTTTCCATTGTTTTCTTCTTATTTTATTGTAATTTACAGTGTCTGGTACCAAAAATTGGTGGTGTTGAATATAATGTAGTTTTTTACAAAATGAAATGCAGCTCTTGGATTGTATTTTTTTCCTCCAGAAATGGTAGAAAAACTTACTTGCTTTAAAACTATCACTGACAAAGATACAAGTAGTTGGACAGGTGACATCAGTGTGTGAATGACTCATAGAAAATGGGATCTTCCACAGAGCAATTTAGTTTTAATTGCAGTTGTTTTCATGTGTCGTAGGTGAAGAGCTTGTGAAATAATGAAACGGTATACACTGTACCTCTTAGAATTAGATAAACCTGTCTTAGTCTAGAGAGAGTGACAGCTACCAAATGATCCAATTGTTCAGTGACTTGGTCATTAAGGGTTAATGAGAAACTCATTTTGGCTCTAAATGCCAGCAAATTGTGCATCTATTGAACAACTGCAAAGGTCAAAAGAGGAAAATAAAGAGCAAAAAGACTGGAGGATAAAACTTGTCATGATGGGAATACATATGGGGCAGAATTTTGTACAGTCAGTCCAGTTTATGCAAACAGACAAATGACAAATTAAAGGAAAAACCTGATGCATTTGTGTCTGTGTCTGGGGGGGGGGGCTTTACCAGGATGACTAGCCCATACATGTTAGACAGCGCTCTCACCCTCCATCACCAAGAAATATGTTTTGAAAGAATGGCATTCTGTCTTCTAGATTCAATGCCAAGAAACACTGAAGCTATCCTCATTGCCTGTGCTGCCCCAACACTTTACGTTGCTCATTTCCATCAATTTGTCACATATTGTATATATAATGTGCAATTGGAATGAGTGGGCTGCAAGCATGTGTATCACAACAGGTGTAAAAATGCAGGCTGTCTTCTTTGAAGCATGTGTCATTGGATTGTAGCCCAGTCTTATATAAATATGTAATATGTGTAATTTTCTTAGGGAATGATGTATTTTGCTCTCTGATTGTTATATTTGGGACATTTTTCCTTTACTTAATTCATTTTAGTGAGGCAACAATTTTGATAAGGGTTGTGTATTTGTCCACCTCGCATGTAATGTGGAAGGATGTAGCAGTAATGCCTTTTAATTTTATTCCTGAAACATACCAGGAAAATCTTTAAACAGTTTTCTTACTACAGTTTATCTCTCATATGTTAAAATGGTGCCTTTTGTTAATCTTGTAATTGTCTATCTCACATATACACTGTTTCCCACAAAGTTGGAATTAAATATTTTCACCTCTTCTCGTGAAATGATCGTGACAATGTGATTTATTCTTGATTAATAAAATGTAACTGGGACTCAGTATGTAATCATTGGACCTGGTCGAAAGTGATTACTGATGCATGTAAACAGGAATAAAAGAGGAATGTGTCTGAAAACAAAATTATTCCAACTTTATGGGTAGCCGTGTACATGTTGATCACGGATTCTAAGTTCCATTTTCTGAAACTGCTGGACTTCTCTCCTGTCAGTGAGTTAGTCAATGAAGCTAAGCTAATATCTGTAACAAGTGCCACTTTCTGGATTTGCAGAGGCTGGGGGGATATACCATCCACTGATGACTCCTGTTGGTTATAAAAAAATCATTTTAGAAAGAAAGATGGTTGTATATTTTTGACATTGCTGGTGCATTGTGAGCATGCCCACAGTATTGTTTGTTGTAAAGGGCCCGGCGGTGTGGCCTGCATCCTGCTCAGTCACATTGTTGCGCCACTGGTATTTGTGTGTTTGTTCCTCACATGCTGGGTTTTATGTCTGTATGTGTTTCTTTGAGATGTGTGGGCATGTCAGGGAGACCTAAGGACTGACCTTTAGCTAAGGGTTTTATATTGAAGAAATAACACTCACTAGACAGACACTGACATAAAGAGCAGAAGGGCTTATCAGTGAATAATGTGCTTTATCCCACTGACAAGATGGCCAGTGACACCGAATATAAACATGCCAACTCATACTAACTGGAGAAAACAAAGAAACAAACTCCAGTGCAGTATATTAGTCCACACAACTGACTGGTGATCCATGTGACAGCTTTGGAGGTTAAACTACAGTATTAATTTACTTTGTTAGGTAACTGCCATTTAATGACTGACCTCCAGCATCTAAACAAAGCAGAAGAGCAGATGTGAGTAATACTTACATTGGGAAATCACAAATATCTTATGAGCATTATTGCTGTTTAGTTTCAGAAAAAGACATTTGTATGTTTAGTTGAACAATTCTAGATAAGTGGCCAAAAATATAGCTTATAATTCACAAGGTTAGAGTCAGGTCAGTGAAGGCAGCTGACAGCTTTAACAGGCTCTACAGACTTTTTAATGAAGGTCAATGAAACAGCATTCATTTGACCATTTTGCACTTTAAAAATCTATTGCATAATTATTACAGCAGTGAGAGTAGGCTCTCTGTGATATTGTTATAGAATTTATAATGAGAGATGATTTTTTTCTTTTTAGAAATTACTTTAAGCTTTATTTTAGCAGGAAAGACATTTAGAAAGACATTTAGATTTCACGACACTCGATTTCATGTCTCATTGTGTAGAGTTCTGACTTTGAATGTGTATGTCTGCTGTAGGTATGCTGTTTTGTTTGTGCATGTGTGTGTGTGTGTGTGTGTGTGATCGTGTGTTTTCCTGTATGTTCCTGCATACACGTTCGAGAACCTGTGTGGCTGGTGCTTTGGCCCGTGGAGAATTTCCATATAGATCTGATCCAGGACAGCACATCAGATCAATCAAGTGGGTCCTCTGGGTCCTTCAGTCAAATACTGAAAGCAGTAACATCAATATTACCCCCAGCTGAGGGGTCAAAGGTGATGGAGTGTCACCGAGCAGTTTGGCTATTTAATGACTCCGTGAAAGGCTCCTCTCTGTCTGTCTCAAACATTATAAATGGAGGCACGTGAAAAATCCGACAAGCTCACGTTAAGTGTGTTATCCTTGGTGTTGCTTGCTTTCATTGTGGCTACACACATGCTCTCAGTACACAGTTAGAGCCACAGTTAGGCAAAGTGAGCACATGTGGACCATATATTTTTATACAACATGGCACAGTTAAATAAAGCAATTATAATAATGTGGCTTAAGCAGAACACAGCAGTTTAGTTTTGAAATTTAATGCACTTTATGAGCTTTGTGATTTACTTTTCGTCTAGTGTTCATCTTCCGTCTAATGATTCAGAGACAGCAGCAGCAATTCTTACCATAATAGTGTGATTCATAGTAATACAGTGTTTCTTAATTATATAATAAATTGATTCCCTTTTTTATTATGACCATATATATATGTGTGTGTGTGTGTGTTCACAGTTTTTTGTTTTTTTTTTCTGGTGTTTCTTTTTTTTTATTTATTTAAAGGACGGGGAGTTTCTATAGGTTTGTGGCATATTCTAGTCTCAAGGATATATAGAGTATAAAATCATTTTAATTTAATATTTTATATAATGTAGGCTTTGATTAGCACAGGGTTTGCTCGGCTCCACAAAATAATAAAATATATCAGAATGAAAAGTACAGTTGCAGTGGTTTTATACACTTCCCCACCTGGATTTAACTAAATAAATAGTTCCAATCATTCCACTGGATGATTACTGCAGAGTTCTTTAACCCTAATTGATGCAGTGCGTAACTTCTCATTTCTTAAACAACCATAATGCAATCTGATGAGTCCAGATTGACCTTAATTCTCCCATCATGCTGAGTGCCTGCAGTACAAGCCTGTAGGGGCAGTTGTTACAGTTGGTCAAGTCTAGGTTCAGTAATGTTATGTGTCCAAAAAGTGACACATCTGACTATTTTGTGACACTGAATAAGAGTTGCGTTGCATAAACAATGCCACTGCAAATGTGTCCCATCAAAAGCTAAAGGCAGTCATAAGAAAAGTGAATCTTTTTTTTCCAACCAATGTAGGAATAGTTATTTAGAAGTGTATGCACAGTTAATAAAGGTCTATTTCAATACACTCTGCGTGGTGCTGTGTAGTGTTGAACAATATTACAGTATTTTTTAATTTGCCTAATCCTATTGAAGTTTAACAGCTACACCTTGTTTCAGCTGCTATAATATTTCGGTATATGAATATCTTATCGCCCCGCTTGAGATTTGATTATATTATTCTCTGATATGAATTTAGTTTTTTCTGCTTTGCTCTGTCATTCTCCCCAGTCTCTGACAAATCGAATAGGATGAATATGCAGTGCATGTGTTGAACATGAAATGTAAAAATGATTAATTGTCAGATAAACCCCTGGTGGTTGATTGTTTTCTGGTTCAAAGGTTTGGGACATTTGTCTCTGTGTGCTGGAGATGAAAGAGATGGAGCGGTTAGCCCCTCGTGACCACTATTATATTCAGTTCAAACAACCATCTCTGGCACCTTGTGTGCACTGTCAAAGTCATCTAGTGGTGCTGCTTTTGCTGACCAAAAAGTTTTGGAGTTAAAAGTAAAAGTTGGAGGAGACCTTTTGTTTGCAAACACTTCAGTGTTTGTGGGGCATTTGGCATCAGGCGGGAATACTTTATTGTTTATTCTGGATTGTGTGAATACTAGGGAATTATACTTCACAACCTTGAATAGTTATGGATTAAGGATCAGCTATGAGGTCTTGATTAGCCCTCTAGAGGCACTGGATAAAGCTGCTATTCAATTGATTTTCTCCCCCAATGTCCACACGGCATTCCAAGAGTTTGTAGCACTCCGAAATCCTATAATTATCCAATGTGGAGTCTGCCTGGGCCTGTATTACCAGAGCTAATGAGTTTCCCAAAGGTGTAAAAGCTGCATGTGCCTTATATTCCCTCATTGTTTGTGTCACGCTTTGGCACTGCTCATGGTTTTAATGGCCAGTCAGCCTTAGCAGAATTGGATATCAATTGGAGTAGATTGCAGTTGTTGGTTTGTGATATTTCCTGTGTGAGCATCCGTGTATGTGGATGCAGGTATAAGCTGTTTGACCCACATCTTGCAGTGTGTACGCTCTACTGCTGCAAATGAATGTTACCCCAGGCTCTGCTCAGCATGGGTTCTTGCCTTGGTGGGATTGTGCAGCAGAGTGACCAAGGCCATGCTGACACGGCATGAGATTTACTCCCAGGGACTTTAAGGATGTCTCTGACAGGGACAAGCTGTCAGGATCCATCCATCAGAATCCAATTGTCTCCATCTTGGTCCAGCCTGGCCCAGTCAGACCTGAGCAGGTCACTTCCAGCCTCACGGTTGGAGATCAGCCCATAAAGAACCAGACTTTAATGAGACAAGACAGGGACTCTTTAACTGGGGTCTGCTCACAAACCCAATTACCAGTTTGCAGCAGGCTGTAAGCCACACTGAGGAATGTTAAATATATTTAAGAACCTTTCAGCAACGACTAGAATTTGCGTTTACCTTCATAATTTAAATTGATTTAAAAAGCAATGGAAAGACAATTCCCCATCCAAAGACAAACCCACAAAGGGGGTGATTTGGCAGAATGCATTTATAAAACAAATATTATGCCAGCCCATGCCGGTATATTGAATTGAATAAATGAATTGTTTATGTTCAGTCATCAGTTATAATACAGTAAACCAATAGCATTATAAACAGTATAAAAAAACAACAGTCTGGATCTTAAGCAGTGGCAACAACATTACTAATATTCAGGATAAATTATAATAACGCATAGTTTCCTAACTTTGTCGCTTTTAGGTTTGTTTTAATATTGATTTAAACAAAGAGAAAATGTATTAAACATTTTCTGAGGCTCAAAACAAATCCTGAAAGTGATCATATTTTTTTTCTATTTTTGACAACTGAACAAAATGGAAATGTGTTTATTGCTTGTCAGTCTCTTCTAGGGGAAAAAACAGCTTCCAGATTTGTATCCACTGAAGTGGATCTGTGCCAAAAAGGCCAAATTAGGCAAATCCCTCTGTGGATTTATTCAGACTCCTGTTGGCACTGCTTTGTCTTCTGGACTCAGAGTTTTATCACAGATCAGTCAGGAAACCAATCACTGTAAGAAGTTGAGGATGAAGTGGAGAAGTAGCTAGTCAACCAAATAAACTCTGTCTTCTTTGTATTTAGAATACTGTACTGGGTATAACGGTCTCAGCCTTTTATGACACCACAATTTGGATGACCAGCCCTATTTCTGTTTCCCTGCCTTAATCTCTCTCACTTCGCATCGATACATTTACATGGATAATATATTGTGTATTTTGCCCTTACTCTGAAAAAATATTCTTACTAAGCTGTTTACATGTCTAATTGAAATGAATATTCCATTAGTTTACCCACAGCTATGGATCTTCCAATGAAAATACGATTTTTGCTTCAAAAGAGTTTTTTTCCCAGCATTTTCTACCATTGGTGGACTTGTCTGACTTCGTGAACAGACATTTACTTATATCCAGTTGATATTCAAGTCTTCCCTAATCCTTTAAAGGAGGTATTTTTCTCCATCCAACCAGAAATACAGCTTTTGCTATTGGACATGAATCTTTACTCCAGCTTTACAAGCTATAGAGAGTAACTGTAACATGCAAGATGTCCATACTTTTACAAAACCAACTGAGATACACCCACAGAATCTTCCAAAAACTTGAATAATCTGTGGCCTAATATCCAAATTGAACATGATGTTTACATAACCTTTATGAAATTGGGAATATTTAGATATTTAGAATAGTGGTTAAATATTAATGTGCATGTACACACTGACAGTGTGCATCACTGTCAGCATCTTTCTAATGACTGGAAAAGTCATGCATAATAATAATGGATTAGATTTATATTGCGCTTTTCTATTAACGCATACTCAAAGCGCGTACAATGGATCCATTATT
>JAPQRQ010000015.1:16406771-16429563 GCA_037367365.1 Apogon talboti | reverse complement strand
AAAAAAAAAACAGGGACCACCTGGGGTTTATCTTGAGAAAAAGAGGCTGGGGCTTTATGCGGTTTCAACTTATACAATCTGCCTCTATATTTAGAGTGTTACAGTAGTTCTGTTACATAAATATATATATATATTTTAAAAAATGTTGGCAGAATATGAAGCGTTATTGAAATGGAAACAACACCTGCAGCTCTGTGAAGCCGTTCTTTGACAGCACTGCTTTGAGGTAAATGAAAACACACAATGACAGTGCTGCATGTTGATGCTTTAACAGAGAGTTTACCATTTTTTGTGCCATAAAATAGCACCGGTATTCATCGGGATAATGTGTTTGTCTAACTGAGAGTTTCAGATGAACAAATGAGAGATGCAAACTGTGGGGAGCCATTCCACCAAACTGATGCAAAAAAAAAAAGAAAGAAATAAAACAGTAAAATAAAATCATCATTTATAAGCAGTCAAGGGGTTAGCTGTCTCTGTGTTAACTTGTCTTAATAGAATAATTTTTTTTAATATAAATTTTTAAAGTATTTATGTCATATTGTCTTTCTAAACAAAGTCATATAGTAAGAAGAGTCTTTGGACTGTAGGAGGTAATACTTGAATAACCCACTCAGAAAGGTACCAAACACCTAGTTTCTGCAATTAAAGCTGCATTGCTTGACCGTGCCGGGTAAGTTGTTGTAGCTTCACTGAGCAAAAACATCCACGAGTACCTTCCACAATATTGTAATTCATGAGAGATGCAAGACTTCTGCATCTATTCCTTCCCTGTGTTTTCAGGCTGTAATAAATAAACTCCCTGTCATCCCGATTTTGCCTGTTAACAGACGTTTCAGACAGTGGCTCTGCTTTTCCATAACAGCAGGAAATGGCATTAAGTCATCTATATGTACAGTATATTTTGACCGAGAGGAGAGTGTGTCAGTGGGAAGGTGTGCATTTTAACATTCTGTTATTTTTCACTGGTGTTTTTGCAGTCTTTATGTGTCCAACTGTTCAGGTTTTTTTTCTTACTGATCAAATGTTGACTGACATGTTTGACATTAACTCAGAATTGTCTAAATCTAGTCACAACACAAGCTGTTCACTCTGCAGCTCTGAGACAGGGAGAGACGCAGGTTTCAGTGACATGAATTTACTAAGTGTGAAGTTTTAATGTATAGGACACCTGCTGCAATCTCATTACTTTATATTTTAAGAATTGTTATAAACATGAAAACATACTACATACAGTTCTATTTGGGCAGCTGTTTGTGCCAGTTCAGTAGAATACATACAGTTAAGAAACCTGAACTATTTAATTGCATTTGATTTTCCACAATTTTTTATTGCGTGTTTCCAATATCACCTTGTTGAATTGTCCAAATGACTGTTCGCTTGCTTTGAAAAGACTCTCTCAGGCCTCATGAGTTAGCAATGAAAATAACAATAAATAAATGAAAGGGGTAAGTCACAGATATTGAGATGGAACACTAAACTAATTACTGCTGTCAATCACTCTGCATTTGCTTTTAGTAATTAAAATCAGTGCTAATTAAATAAGGATTGGCCATTGGCAGCTCATTGGTTATTTTAGCCACAGTGTATCTTGGGGCCAGACATTAGTTCCCTGTCCTTGACTGCTAATTCTCTGAAACACTTGGAGCGCTACCACTTATAAGTTTAAAGAGAAAATAAATGGCAGCCACTCTCTTTCCTTATTTAAAATCTCAAACCCGACCTCTGTGGTTGATTTTAAGCATAATGCGTGACATGTCAAATTAACATTGTGGTCTTCTGTCTGAATAAGCTCAAAGCCACTTTTATGCAAAAGCCATAACAGAGATCTGTGAATATTTTCAGCATTTACTGCAAAAGTAAGTACAGGTTTCTAACAGACAACAGTATTGTATTGATTCTTTTTGGCTAAAAGCTTTGATCCATGAAAGGACTGTAAGGCTTTTGCAGGTGTGAAACAGGTGTAAATTAATGAAGAAATAGGGTGTGTAATTCACAAAGCCCCCACAACAGGTCATGTGCTGTTGAATTAATGTTTTTTAATGACAGGTGCAAAATCCTGAGTCAGCTGTTAGAGAGATAAGGGTGATCCACTGATGATCAGGCTGCTTTATTATATATCCGTATATTACTATTATCCTGCAGTTTTGCCGTGTAACATTTACAGAACACGCAGCATTAATGACCTTCTGATACTGACTGATCTGATGTATGTAAATGGTTATAACCTCTTTTGGGCTTCTCAGGTACTGTGATGATATATACATGATCCAATTACAACACCAAACATAACACTCAGAAAATTCGCTTCAATTTCACTCAAGGACAAACATTTCTGGGTGTGTTTACGCCATCATATCATTAGTGCAACAGCCTTAGTGAATAGAAAAAGAGTAAATACTGCACAATTAGTGGATGTAGTCCATTCTGTATTTGTCTGTCTGTTTATTATGATCACTTTACTGCTCAAAACAGCATAATCGAGCTGAATTTCAGGCTGTTGACACAATCCTCTCAAAAGATGTCAATGACGACAAGGAGGAGACAGTTCTTTGCTACTGATATCTGTGTCAGGCCAAATCCAGGCTCCAACCACCTGCCCAATCATTCATGCATCTCCTCAGTGACTTGCCCCCAGAATCAACCCAATAGGAGCTTGCAGCCGTTGGCCCGCTTCCCCACTTCCCTTTGGACTGAAGTGCTTGTCACAGGCAGAGCTGCGTTTGGATACAATGCTCCATTGCATCAATTATAAATACAAGCATGAAGGAGGAAGGCTAAATGGGATGGGACAGCTCGCTCAAGAGGAGACGACAACTTGTGATGATGAAAAGTGTGTTTGTATGTGCACGTGTACAGTAAATGCGTGCTTAGGGTTGCACACAGTACATGAACTGGAGGTGAACGGTAGAGGAAGGATGACAAGTGAGTGGAGGCGAGGGACTATGGAACAGTAAGGGATATTGACTTAGTAGGTTTCTGCTACGATGGCACCATTTAGGATCAGACTGACCCAGTTTCCACAGAGCCCATACATTTTAGATAATCCCTGAGGAAACTGGGTTTGCACAGTCTGCCTCTCCCGCATTGGTTCACATTGTAGCATATAGTAGGTAGAGACAGGACATAAAATGAAGCACTTAAACATACATGCTGAATCATGCGCGGCTGTGTTAAAGAGAAGATATTCATTTCCCTCCCTCTACTAAACCATAGCCTTTTACTCTGTCTTCCTCCTCCTCCTCCTCCTCCTCCTCCTCCTCCTCCTCCTCCTCCTCCTTCCTTACCCTCCTTGCCTTCCTTTTCTTTTTGCACCAGTTGGAGTGGTTATGTGGCTTTATGCGTCAGCCATTTAAATCATTACCTTTCCCACATTGATCCAGCCAGAAGGTAATTGGCTCAATCAAGAGAATTAAAAGCCCGGGTAAGATGGAATAATTCAGCTCAGAGATCAAAAGAGGAGGGGAAGAAGAGAGAAAGGCAACTGGGGGAGGGGAATGAGAGGAATGCCAATATTAACACGGTGGAAGAGAAAGTGAACACTGCAAGTAAGGGGGAGGGCTAAGAAGAATTATAATATGAATATTAGCATATGAATGAGTCAGAAGTCTATGCAGCTTGAATGACAGAAAATAGAGCAAGAATATAATACTGTAAAAATATAACGTTTTGATGTATATAATGAAGAGATGAAGCGCTATGATTGAATATATTTAGAGGAAGTGAGACTGAGGTAAATATTTTGTTAAAAAATGTGTTCTAGACTTCACATTAGGCTTATCAGGTGATATCAATAAAAGGATAAATGTCAGATCATTATTTTGTAAAGTTTTAAGGTTGAAGAATCCAATTTTTTTTCTTTTTTTTTCTATTCTTTATGGTCAGAATGTGCCAAACACTATCTCATAGGGACAATCACAGCAACATTCAAAGCAGTTATGATAAAATGTTTGTTCAACACCAAAATATGCAAGAGTAAAGCAACGCTGTGTGTGACAGTATAAGAATAAACACCTGCGATGAAAAAAATGTAGATCACAAGGATCCTTATTATATTGTATTATTTATCATTATTGTTTCATTGCCAAACTTTACTCTACATTTATTATATCAAGACATAATACTTTTAATCTCAGTTAAAACATATATTAAGTCTGTCTTTGCTCCACATCCACAATATTCTTCTGTTCATGATATACTGTATATCTGACAAATTCATTCAATGCACTACATGCAGTAGTTTACAATGTTAGGATTTGTGCAGAGTCCATAAGCACCTGGAGCAGTAAAGTTGTTTCTATAGTGTTGCAATGTCAAAAATAAAATATGAACTCATAATAACCAGTGTAAAGTTTGCTGGAAAGGAAACTATGCGGTTATTTGTTGCCCATAAAGTTGGAATAAAATATTTTTTACCTCCTCTCATGAAATGATTGTGACAATGTGATTTATTCTTGATAGATAAAGTGTAACCTGGACTCGGTGTGTAATGATTGCACCAGGTCAAAGGGGATTACTGATGTGTATAAATAGGAATAAAAAGAGGAATGTGTCCAACATTATGGGCAACAGTGTATTTGAAATAATCTAACATCTGCCAAGGCCTATATAACATTATACACATGTATCATCAGCGTAACATCTTATTCTGAAAACCCAGGTATAATCTTTGACTCAGCATTTAAATTTGATAAACATAAAAACTCACCAAGACCCCATAGCACACTCATGTCATCACACTTCTGATGTCAGCATACTCTGACTCATTTCAGGATCAACCTCCTCCTCCTCCTCCTCCTCCTCCTCTCCCCTTCCTCCTCCTCCTCTTCCTCCTCCTTCTCCTCCTCCTCTTCCTCCTCCTTCTCCTCCTCCTCCTCTATAAGGCCTGTTAGTTGTACCTTGCTCTAGACTGAGAACTGAGGCAGCTGTGCATTTCCACGCTCTCAGTCCCAGGTTATAGAATAGTCTCCCCTTATGAGTCATGTCAATATACACCCTTGACTAGAACTTTTGAACAGCTAATCATATCAATACATTTAAATAATTCAAGTGAAATGCAGTTTCTGAGCTTTTCAGAAGCATCAGACATGACCCATTTGGACGTCCAGAGGATCCTATACAGGAAAAGTCACTTTGTTTCTTCTGTTTTAATGTAACAACCTTTGTATTTACCGTGAGGTTTCTACATGATAAATTAAATATTGAAAAAATGTAAAGTTCAGAGGATAACATTTTAATAAATTGTTTGAAATCACTTAAGAATGATTAAGTATAGACAAAAACCTATTTGGAAGTTGTGTCAGAAATAGTTGAAGTCTTTAAGCATTAAATCACAACTGAAACACACCTTTGTTAGTGATCTTATAGTTGACTTTGTGTCTTTAATTTGTGATTTATTGTAATTTTTTAAATTTCTTGTCTTCTTGTTTTTGCGCATATTTTATTTTCTGTGCTATATCAATAAAAGGTGTGATATAAATAGCATTTTTTTAACTTGCATTGGTCAAGTTACCCTCTTTAATCTATTGGATCATGGATAACTGAAGGTGTTAACTGTACTTTAAGTTCATGGTAGAATTATGTATTTTAACAGGAATAATTTTCATCTAAAAGCAGAATAAAATACAACTGGGTAAAATGGTCCTTTGCAAATCCTGCAAATCCTGGGGAGTTGTGTGATTGTGTCTCAGACATACCTATATAAAACCTGCTGTGGTAATGATTACTGTGACTCTTAGCTCTGAATAGTTGTATGTGTGGGGTTGTAGTAGTGTGACTGTATGAATATACTTGCTGTGTGTATTTTTAGAGTTGGATTCAGGGTTCCAGAGACACAGATGAGTAAACTTGCGACAGACATTACCCCCAGGCTGATTAGGATGAGGGATGAAGGCATGTACAGAAAAAAACTGAACAGGAGGTGGAGGATGTGGTGCAAAGGGATCACACCATGACAATTAATAATGTCATTTCTTGGTGTGACAGTTTGACGAAATGGGGGCGAGGGGAAGGTTATGAGGAAATTACGAGAAATTGCGTGTGTTTTAGTGTTACGTGTGTCTGGGATTTGAGATTCCTCAACATTAAAGTCAAGAATGTAACATTTTTATGGTGTATTTATGTGAAGAGACCTTGCCTTGTACCCGTATCTTCTACTTTACTCTTGTTCATTGTGTTTGGGACATTTCTGGGTGTTGTTGACCTTTCAGCAGGGAGTTTATACCTCCATCCAATAATAACATTACTCAGTGTGTGCTGGTAGAACAATTATAAAAACAAAGCGACCCTAGTTTAGTCGGCACAGAACAGAAAAGAGGAGAAAGCATGAATTTAATTTATATCCCCTATAGAACTTGGAAAGGTGATGTGTTCATGGATGCTTTAGAATATAACCAAAGTCAAAGGATAAGACAAAAAACAGCTTTTGAGACTCATTCTCCTTATTCCGCCCATTCCCTGCTCTCCCACTGGTTTGTTCATAAGTATAAGCAAAATACAGAGAGCTAATGTCTTTGACTGACTCACATGGGGCTAAATTAAAAAAAAATATATGAACAGCGATCAGTGAAGAAAGACAGTTAATCTTTTGATCCCCCTCAAAATTCTGTGACCATTTATACGTATGATGTTTGGCAATTAAATAGGTCTTTTTGTGAGCCATGATAGTTGTTTCATGGAAAAGACAATAAATAAACTGTACATGTTGTTGCAGGTGATAAACACCACCAACACCAAAATGGCTACTGCCTCAGTCTCAATATCAAAATAAATAATAATTAAAATTATATTAAAAGAGGTGAAAGTCACCACAATCTAGTGTTGCAGAAGAGATGTTTTCACAGTGACTCTGAACACATCACGTCCAGAGACATTTATAGTGACATCGCCTCCATGACTTTCAGGTGTAGACATTTATGCCTTTTCACAGACTGGTGTTTCAATAGTTTTACCACAATCTGTGACTTTCTTGAGGTGTTGAATTCATTTTAAACAGACAAGCATCATAGGTGTAAATAAGGACATTATTCAAAATGGATCAAAAAAGCAATTTTAGTTAGATTTTTGATTCTATCAAAAATCAAATCAAAATCATCATTACTACTGTGATTCTCTTATATTTTTATTTAATTATTCAAAAGTACTGTATATTGTTTTTATTGTATTATTTATGTAGCATTTATAGATCATAAGGTTTGAGAACTAGCCAAAGCAAGCCCCATTTCATTGCATTTTACCATACATGTACTTTAAATGCACATGATGATAAAGTTGAACTTAATTGTAATTTGCTATTAACTGCAAACTAAATATTTTACAAGCAGCACACAGAAAGTTGCAGGACATTCTCTATATGACATACTTTACTTAATGTTAAAAATAAAGATGGTAACTTGGAAATCTTTCAAAATCATCACCTTTGAGAAAGTAGTCAGTAATAAGGTAGGCATTTGAAGAAATACATGAGTGAATGCGTAGAAATACTGCTATTCAAAAACTAACCTCTGCAGCGTTTTCTTAATCAAAATGAAAGATTAGAAGGACACTTTCTGCACTGTCCTTTTACAGTCCCTATCTTATCAATCCAAGCACAGTTGCACTGGTTAGTGACTCTGTACTTCCATCCAACCAATAAAGCTGTAGTTTTATCTTACATTTTCAAACAGATGCAGAAATTGGAATCCATTTCAGCTGCGCAGATGCTTTCATGTGTTTCAGCTCCAGTTCCACCGAGCATATCTGCATTAGCCTCATAGGAGTCTTCCTGTCGACTTAACTGCGGTCCCTGTTGTTCATACCAGTCTGTCAGGTTTCTGCTCTTTTTCGGCAGTAGTAGAATCACATGAGCCCGGTCCCCCTGCTGCGTTCCCCTGGATGTTCTGCACACTCCCACACAAAAACTCCAGTGGAGATGTCTGCGCCTTCAAAGCACCATCCAGCCAGGCTGAGAGAAGGAGCACAATACACCAATAAATACTGTATATAGAACACATAAACAGCTGATAATCCGTGCAGTCTATGTAAGCCATGTGAAGTGAATAAGTGTGTGGATAAGCAGCTGATTGTCATGTTAAGTGCGGCATACACAGGCCTGTTGGAGGTTAGGATGCATCATGGGAAAACACACAAAACAGTTGGAAGTCAGGGATAAATCAATAAAACATATGCAGATGAAAAGAATATCAGATATACAGAAACACAGCTTCAACCCATAAGTTCTAAACATACCTTATGTAATTTCTAACCCTAGAGACCTTCAATCTGAGAAACAATAAAACGACGTAACATAAGATGACTTTGTGAAGTGATGTGGGATCATGGGAGTTGTTTTCACCACCACAGTTGATGAAAGACTATCTGATGTGACATGAGCAAAAATATATATATATGTTTCTGGGAAAGGTATCATATTAAAGTCAGATTGAAATAACCAATGGTAATATTAAACATTTGTGTTAGTAAAGGGGATATGGTTCCACTTACTACAACTGATAAAATGAAATAGGCTGTTAGATTAAATAAAACCATAGATTTCATTAGTGGTGACATTTGATGCAGGGGCAGATCTAGAGTTAATCTGTATATATGAGGACTCCTACATTCTCATCCCACATCATGCACAAAATTTACATTTAACTAACGCTTACTTTTTAATTCACTTACGGGACCTCTTAAAACATATAGGATATCGTCATATGTAAATAGAGGGGATTCTTTATTAGTATTTGAAACTAATCTATATGTACTTTATTCAACATGCAGTATATCATGTCAAGTATGTAACATGCTAATGTTGACCTAGATGATGTGATTTCAGCTAAATTATAGAAGTTTTCCTCCTAAACATGAATCAATATAGAGAGAAAATGGTTTGTTTTACCAGGTTACAAGCTTGCCTCTGAGTTTACTTTAGTATTTTGGCATGTAAGTACCTTGAATTACCTTCTTTTTCAGAATGTTTGCTTTTAACCAAAGCTGTTTGTGTTGTGTTTTTAGGATGAGTGCATTGCCCTGTTTTCTCATCCAGTCCCAAATTTACTCACATATGGCGTCTTCACAAAATGACAGCATGGCACCACAGAAATATGAAGTAAGAAAGGTTAAGATATGTTAAGATGACAACCCTGCAAACGTTTTATCCATATTTAATATTTCAGATTGCACTCAGGAGGCTCCTGTTGTTTCCCATTTCTGGATGCAAGTACACTCACACAGATATACACAATACACAGAAAATGACAGCATTCTTTTTAAGGCTCTTTCTTTTGCCAGGATCAGCATAAAGTTGTGCTCAGACATTAGCGTAACTTGTCATTGGTAATGGCTCATGAATTATGGACATGGTTCATACATCATCCTCATGTTCACACTGTCCCATGCACGAATTTGCATATGAGATTAGTTAAAGCTGCTTGACCTCTAACCAAGGGTATGATGGGAGGTGGAAGGGTGTGATGTGGAAGATGAGGCACTAAAATATGAGTCAATTTCCTGCAGGGCTTATCGGGGCTGTTTGACTGGCGTGGGAGCAGCGAGCGGCCGTCAGTTGTCAGGATTTAAACTTAGGGAGGAAATGAGACACTCGGGTGTGCTCTGAATATCCTACAATGATAGGATAAAAGTGTGTGAGCGAGGGAGATAAAACCCATATACTAAATACTTTATATTACTGCAGAAGGAATGCAAGCTTCAGTGGTATGTTTCATATTTACAAATCATCAAAATAGAAGTAGAGGGCTAATCTGTAGTTCTTCTCAGCTGGAGAAGTATTAGTGCATGGCTTTTCCTGGTGTGTTTTGAATAGATCGACTACTTTACTGGCTGTGGTGGCTGCATCAGACTGTCTGAATGACAGACACATCTTCCTCCCTTCATTAATCTCCATTTAGTTCTGCACTGGAGAGGAAAGAAGGAAGGCGGGAGGGAGGGCGACGAGGGAGCATTGGACAGGGGAAAAGGCGGAAGAGCAAGATTATAGATATGTCTGGCCATGAAATCAAAAAGGAGATGGCGGATGGGGCTAGATGGAGAAAAGATAGAGTGAAAAAGGATGAGGAGAAGGAGGGGGGTATGAATATTGAACGGTAAGGTATAGTTGCCCAGAAGAGGAGTGAGGAAACTTAGTAAGATGGCAGGGAGGTGTGAGCACAGAGGAGCTAAGAAATATACTGTAGGTATAAACTGGAGAAAAATTGAGGCAGGAGCGAACGGCAGGAGGAGGGGAAAGCGAGCCTGCTGTTTGATCTTTAACAGGATTATTTTTCCCTGCTGTCCTTTTATTTATTTGATTTTCCCTCATATTTATTCATATGTAAAGTCTGGCTGTGTGCCAGCAGAAAACCATATTGGAGTTCTGCACTGCACTGAGCCCACCCTGTGACTGTGCATCACTGATACTTACAGCCATAGTGGGTAATCCTAAAGGGATTTCTGTGGACCTCTGCAGCCCTGCAGTAGGCTTGGACAACAGGCAGCAATGCTGCAGTCTCTATATCTGAGTGCTAAACTGTGTCGTTATGGACTGCAATTTTAGTGTTTTTCAGTTTCGTTTGTTTTAACAGCCTGGCCTTTAAAAAGTACTGTTTGACTATGTCTCTCTCTGATACTCTATGGAGGTAAATGCTGCTTTGGCTTTGGGGGCTTTCCATCGGCCCATATTGACAGACAAAACCAGGGCCAAGCCACCCAACGCCCTGATAATTATTTTGATTCACTTATTAAAACTGAGGTCCAGGGATTTGTCTGGTAGTTGGCCTCCAGACCTCATGCAGCTTTTTCTGTTTTTTTGAGTCGGTCAAACCCTCATCTGAGTGGTAGGTGCTTGATCCTGTAGTGGATATTGATTTGGCTTTTTTCTCAGATTATACAAGCCCAGCTGTGTCATCTTGTCAATAAGGCTGTCATTAGGGGACAATGCTTAATCTCTGTGGGCTATAGCACAAACAGAATTTTGTCTGATTGGTGGTTGTTGGAACTGTATTGATGTACTGGTTAACTTTTTTCATATTTAGAGCTTTAGTGTTGTTTTGCATCTACTGTATGTGTGTATTTGATTTTGTATATTCCCAACTGCTCAATAAGGAGAAGTAGAAATGCTTCACTCTGTCCTCTGTGGCATGGCTAAAGTCAGCATATGCTTCTTTTAACTGTATAAACAGACCCATATACAGTAAATACAACTACGTGACCTATAGACCTATATACAAGAGTTATGGTGTATCATTACAGAGCACAGATGTGTAACAGCTTGACAAATACTAAGTCTGTAAACCAGTAAAGCACTGTGTGTGTGTGTATGTGTGTGTGTGTGCATGTGCCATCCAACATATACAGAAGAGCATAACCACCGGAGTACATTGCACATTGTCTGGTAGGGTGCTCAGGGCCACAAAATTTAATTAGATGCTTATATAAAATATTTATTTCCACACATACTGTGCACCAGAGAGCAGAAAAGGAGCCATTACCCACTGTGTGCTTAAATATGAAAATTCTGTATAAATAAGAAGCCTGAGAGATCAGCACATATAATTTTGTGTGTGAGTTTGTTCCCTGGCTCTCATGTCTGTGAGCACAGATGAGTTCATGCACAGAAATCTGAGGGCAAGCTATTAGGTGACTCCGGGGGTTATTAGTTTCTTGTACATTTGAATGAAATGAAATGCACTGTACGGCACTTTAGGTCATAAATTGCAAAAATGCATAGTGCAGTGTGTTCTGTATATCTGTATCTGAACCAATTTTAATTGCTTCTGTAACATCACTGTGCTTCAGTAAAACCCAATCTTGGGTTAACAGAGCGGCCGCTTCACAAATCCGAAGGCCATCACATACGGTGTGTCAAAATCCCAGATGTTACTGTAATTTGGTGCGTCGTTGTGGATGGATTAACAGTATCAAACAACAGTAAACAGTACTACTTAACAGGTATAGAAGTCAGACTTTAGATGGAGCATTAATGTAAACTTTTTCAAACTTTGAGAAATTATCTCGAATGCAATGTTTATAACTCACTGTATCATGTAGTGCTTTTTATCACATCCCAAATATGGACTGATGTAGGTCCAACTACATAGCAGTTCTAATCCAAAGCCACTTCTAATAAAAGATACTTGCTCTTAGCCAATCACACACAATTGTTTATTGTCAGTTGATGATATATTTGGCAGAAAAAGTCACTTTTGCCTTCAGTTTTCTCTATTTTTATATAATAACTCTAGAAATGACTCTGAGCCTCATACTGAGACTCTAATAATATATAATATTACATTTGCACTGAAAAATGCAAAATGCAGAGGATTATATTATAATAACTGGTGATAAATCACTGAAAAAGATTAAATGTAGAGGAAAAATAAACACAAAAACAGTTCTAGATCATTAAGGTTTAAGTCTAAAAGTGCATGAGGAATTCCAGTTAACAGCATCTGGTCATCAGGCTCAGTGATGTTCAGCAACTGGTGACAGATATAGAAGTAGGTAAATTGCGCAGACAGGTAATTGCTGGTTGTGGAACGCTTGCAGATATACAGTCAGAAAGCTGAAAGCTATGTACTTCTACACTTTTTCTGAGTCTCGCCAGCCATGTGTCTGTGTGGGTGGATTAGGAGGTGGAGACCAAATGTTAAGGACTAAGCAGTATGGACAGCAGTCAGTAAAAGAAAGCAAACTCTAGATGTCACAGTTTGCTTTCTACAGACCAACTCAAGCATGGATTCATATTTAATGCTGTGTTGTTTTTGATAGACAGTATTTCATAATCAGAAGCTCAACCGCAGACTACTTCCTTGGCATCAGAATGAATGATGTGCCTCATGGATTGTTATGTATGTATTTATTTACTTTCCTTTTTTTTGCTAGAAATAAGTATAGTGTGTGAGTACTGTATGTAGTGTTTATTTGTATGAATGTATGTACAGTACAATATAGCACGTGTGTGTTTATGTGTGTCTTTCTGGTCTACACTGGGAGGATTATTGAAGATTTACAAGGCCTGGTAACAATGAGCAGACCCACCCCAGGGACCTATACTCAATCACTATCACAATGAAATGCTGCTAATTCCTATTTAAAGCCGCCACACAGGCACTGCCCTCCCTGCTCTCCAGGCGGAAGGAGAGTAGAAGCTCAGAGACAGAGGAAGAAGCAATTTGTGTGATACTCACTATAATTTCTGTTGATTTCTATTGCTGAATTCATCTTTTAAGCCTCTCCCTCCCATTGTTTTACTGTATTTTTATGAGTTAACTTCATGAGAGTAATTTGCCTGCCACTGGAGAGCTGTGTGTGTTAGCATCTGTGCCATTTGTCTCAGAAGTGCCCACCCAAAGGCCCATTTCTTTTTTGCACTGCTCTTTGTTGGCAAACCACTGAATAATTCAGCAGTTTCAGATGTAAAGGAGATTGCTTTAATTCCTGGCTAGCAGGTTAATGTCTGGAGTTAGTTATTGCATTAAATGCAGGTTGTAATTTATAATGTCAGCACATAGCGTGATAAATCCGGTGGCGATCGTGCTTTGCATTTGTAGGTGGGGGTGCTGTGTCTGTTTAAGATTTCTGTATTTTATTGTTACAAGGAGTGCACCAACTTCATTTTATGAAACACTGATGTTAAAACTGAATTGCGAAGTGCAGTGCTGTGTTTGCTGCATATGCAGAGTGTAACTGCTTCCTCTTCTGGCTTCTGCACAACAGCAAAAGCACATTCATTTAGAGAAGAGATTTAATTGGACTCAGAATTAGAGACAGGAATCTCCAGCTACATAAATATTTTATAGGAGCGCATCAGACAAGGCTGCCTATCTGACTGTTCACTGTCGTTTCCACTTCTCTTTTTCTCTCGCTTCTTGCACATGCTATCTGCCTTTCCTTGTATGCATACATAAATGTATGTGAAGAAAAGGATGCATGTCTGTGCCGTATTCACATGCATGCACAAGTTTTGCATACTTCCATTGGCTGTTATAGGGGATGAAATGTTGGCAGCAAATCACTTGAAGAATCCATCTTACTTGCACGTTTGCACATAGAAGCAAAGGAATTCTGGCAAGCATACACACATATACAGTGTGTTTAAACTGGGACACTATCGTAATAGGGGTAATGATTTTGCATTATTAATGAACCAGCCTTCATACTCATCTTAATTGAAAAAAATTCTTTCATCTTTAGCAGTTGCTCATTTATTCTCTCCTTTTATACTCAAACTGTAATACATATACTGGAGATTGCACATACAGTATTCGGTCATAATAGACATTTTCACATGGGCATATTATATTCTGTTTACTGGTTCATTTCTTTCCTGGTCTCCAATCCATTCATTTTTTTTTTTATCTCTCAGTAGCTTACTTTTTACTGTCACCTGCTGCTCTGGTTGTATCTGCCCTTTCACTTATAAAGACCAAGCCACTTAGGTATGCAAATCATTTTATTAAAATGAACATCAGGGAGTGAATGAAGGTTAGGGATGAAGGGATGAAAAGAGTCTAGATTCACAGATAGGGTTAAATGAGTGTTGAGCACAGGGGGATGAATGTGGAAAGAGTTGAATAAGGATCAATGATGGGTAAGATGGATGGTGTCATGGAACGAAAGCAAGGAACTGAGCCTCAGAGTGGGTCTTGATAATGCATCATAGATGTATTAACTGCTATGTGGCCACTGCAAATGAGGAAATGGAGGAGTTAGAATAGCTTCATTATACTGTTTATTCACATGCACACGTAAATGGCATTTTTGATGATCTCTGACCTTGTTGCATACTGATAGTCCCTCAGATGGCATTGGGAAGTAAGAAGGGATGAATGGTAAATGTAAAAAATATGGAAAAAAGGACATTGGGCTAAAAGGAGAACGAGATAAAATAGTAAGATGATTTTGAAGTCTGTGCTCGTACAGTGTGTCACATTTCAGCAGAGTGAATGAGAGTGACAGCATTATATTGACTTATTCAACTTAGCAGTCAATAACCAGCATCAGGTGATGTCGGTGTAGACAGATGGATAGGCTTTGAGATTTTGTCCCTTCCTTTCTTTCACATTTTAGTAGACCTTCATGGTAGTTTGCTTCCTACAGAGGGGAAGCTGGTAAAATGTGAATAAAAAATCATTTGAGCTCTGTGTGTGTATGTGTGTGTACGTGTGTGTGTGTGTGTGTGTGTGTGTTGGTGTGTGTGTGTGTCTGTGTGTGCACATGTGTGTGCTGTATACAGTATGCATGAGCATGAGCATGGAACCCAGGTCCAGGCCTAGGGCAGTGTGTCATTAACTCCTCTGAGTGTCAGCACTCACTGGAAATGTCTCTATAGTGACTGGATGGATGGATGGATGGACAGACAGATGCTTGACTTAGCATCACATGTTTTATTCAATCATGTCAAAGATTTTTTTGTCTGTTTGTTTTTAAGGCATTTATTTTCTCTTATCTTCTTAACTGAGATGTCAGGATAAAAAAAAAATAGGTAAAAAACACAACCAAGCCCTTATTATCTGGAGAACATTTCAATAACACTGTGCCATGTTTTAAACATTAAAATGTCATTAGCACATCCAAATAGAACAGGATTTTTATAAATTCATACAAAAGAAACAAATGGAAACATAAGAACATAATGGGATACATTAGCACAAATGCATACGGTATCACTCAGTTGGTTAATGTCTTAGATGAATAAATCATATAAGCTCTTTATTATGAAACATGGTAAATAATGCACACTGATCACCAAAGCAATCACTGGTATATCTGTTATCATCTTGACAGCCCAGTAAAGCCAGTGCATACATCTATTAATATTGTATGCCGTGGTCTGAATTGCATCAGAAAACATACACTTAACACCCACGACGATTCAGCACCAAGGACAGCTCCCCTGCATACAACAACAACAACACCTACTACAGATTATAATACTGAATTAAACATCACACACATTTAGTCTTAGTCTATTAATTTGAATCATGTTCACATAGGAACTAATTTCTTTTTGTGTGTTCCTGTCTACATACTAGAGAGATAGTGTCATTTGGATCTCTACCCCAGGCTGTTAGTTATAGTCTTTGTAATAGAGGTCAAGAGAATTACTCATTCACAAACCCTGAAGATATGAAATCCAGTGGCCCAGTAAACTTTTGGAGAGACAGTTTAGCTTTAGGAGGTTGTAAACTTTCTATTGCTTGCCATGTGCAAGATTTTTCTTTATCAATTTAGTCTATATATCTGTTTGAATATTCACCAGGACACATCTCATCAGGTTAGTCTTTGGATGGCAATGAAATACTAGGCAACATCCTGGTAAAGAGAGTAAAGTATAAGGTATAAAAAGCAGCTTTTTAAAAAATACGTTATTAGAGATAATTTCTATTTATACTGGCTGTTGTTATTACTTTTTTCAGACATCCAAGGACTTAATCATGGGTGCTTTGTATTTCATAAATGTAGACCTTCGTTAGAAAAGAATCTTTTAAAGAAGTTTACAGAGAAAAAGACAGACATTGTAAATCAATGAATATGCCAATAATCCTCTCTATTTTATAGGTATTTGGATTACCTGATTATTGAGAGCACAATTGTGTGTATGTGAGTGGAATTCAGTGCCCTTGTTTTGTCTCCTTCATTCTGTCTCCTCCTTTTTATTTTTATGTCTTAGGCCGCTAGAGGAAAGAGGCAGAGGAGCATGGGTGATAATGACTTGTCAAATTAGAAGCGATGGAACCTGCAGCGAGTGTAAACACAATTCGGAATGTTCAGATGACATTTTCCAAGCTGTATTTCTACTGGGGGAGATTAGCAGAGTGACAGCTCAGCCTGAATCTCATAGATCACAGCTGCACAATAGAGAGCACCAGCACACACACACACACAGACACACAGAAGAAAAAAAAAATCACTGGCATTTTAATACAATACAGCAGACTGACACCTGCAACAACAAACATAGAGATTTCCCCACAGAGAAACGCATGCCCACACACACTTCACATCAGGGGATTTTGTGATTTGAAATGCGTCGTCTCCTTCATGCCTTTTTTTTCCTATTCATGGTCCATGATCAGGCTGTATATGGATTCACGTCCATGTACTCTGCACACAGCCCGTCGGCATGATGGATGGTGCGCACTCACAGCCTTGACTTTATAACTTATAGAGACTTTATTTGCATGTTTCCATTGTCAGTAAATGTGCATATGATGTAGGAGAGCGCAGACTTTTTAGTTGTTAAGATATTAAGGGCTCCTGTTTCTTAGTATTCTATTTTACGCATGGTTGTCCTCCGCTGGTATAGCAGAAGCCGTGAACGGTGCTGCTCATTTCCCAACTTCGCCTGTGAAATAAAGAGCCATTTACAAGGAACAATGTCCCGGCCACCACATCACCCGCTATCCCGTTCTGCCCCCACTATTGGAGAGATACTATTGAGAATCCCGTGCACATCAATTTGGGCCTCAAATGACTTTCTCCAGCTGGCCAAATCCTGACAAGCTTTCTGTTCTCCTTAAAAAGAGCCCTTTATCATCAAGAGAAAAGAAGAAAGGATGAGAGAGAGACGGAGACACTGAGAGACAGAGAGAGAATGAGAAAGAGAGAGAGAGAGAGAGAGAGAGAGGAAAGTCAAAAAGCTAATGTCTTCGTGACACCCTTTCCCACACAACAGGGGAAATTTCTGTTCTATTACGGGTTCTGGTTAATTTGAAGTCAATTGCAGAGTTATTAAAAGGATCTGAGCTGTGCTGAACTTGGTCAAGGGCAACAAACCCACCCTGATTTCTATATGAAACAATAGAAACAAGACTGTCACCTTCAGGCAAACTTAAAAGTTCATATGACTTACCTCTAAACTACTTTTAATACTTTTTAAAAAATATTTGAACAAATTTCTTCATGTTTAACTTTTTGGAGTTATAACAGCCACGCCTGCAGTTCTATCCAAACTCCTAGCCAGATTATTTGGGTTAAATCTCATTGTTGAGGATTTGCTACAGTTGTAGGTATAGCTTTTGGTTTATCTCTCAAAGCTCTACGTTGAAATGACTCTGCCAATATGTATGCAAATGTCAGCATCTATTGCCAGAAATTAGATTTAGTACATTTCCCTATTGTTTCCAGTATATCCTGTGTGTGGTCTCAGGTGCAGGTTGAATAGTTTAATGTAGCGCTTTTGCATTACAGCACAATTTGCTCTGTGTGCACTGCAAATAAAATCAGAAATAAAAAATAATAGGCATGCTGCATAAGAAATAAAGGCTCTGATTGAATCCACATCCACTAACAACGGTGCCATAGACAGCTCATTACTATGTTCTATAAGTATAAATGAATGTGGATAATTCTTTCAATTTATATACATTGTTTCTGAGTGATCGTTAATTAAATTTGTCTGGCTTGTATTTGCAGTGTCTTTAAATTTGATTTCTCGCATGATAACCAAAACTGAGGTAAAGCAATAACAATATAAAACAGTGATATAGAATGAATGCAATCAAATGCATAGAGAAAATGAAGAAGGCAGATAATGCGGCACTGCCATTAGAGCCAGCATTAAGAGAATTCAATATTATTCGTTCCCTCATTACACAGGATTCCCCGTAGCAGCGGCTATTTTAGTCCATGCCTTCAGAGTCTTCAGACATGCCTTGTTTAACCTCACACTGAGAAATGAAAAGTCCAATTTTTCCTGTGTTTCTTTGGGTTAAGGTCAGAGCTAAAGCAGGAATATAGAATACATTTCTTATTACCATTAAACCCCAGAAGACAGCATACTTTGCTGATTGAGTGTGAAAGATTTGTTTTTGCAAAGCCAGGGCATGATCTGACACATAATGGAATTGTAGTTAAACACTCTAGAGTAGAATTAATATATTTTCAAAAGGTTAAGATCATAGGACACAGGCAAATCATGTAAAGGAATGTCCCTAGGACGTTAGTAGAACAGTCAGAGGTCAAAGTGATTTTATTGCAACTGTGTGATGTGAAATACTCTGTGATTAACACTCCACTGCATAGAAAAAGGCACAGAAAATGACTACAGGCTAGAGAAGAGGCAATTTTCCAAACAGGGCTTTTGAAGAGACAAAATAGAGGGTAAATTACCAACACTTTTATTAACAGTCAGAAAAAAGCAGCCACATTTTAGCGACTGTGGTCATGGCAATGCATGTAGCAGTGAGTTTTTCAACAGATGCATGTCAGTGGGTAGCTTTATGGCACTAGGCCTGGCAGGAATTTGTTTATTTATCTTGCACATGCAGCCTTCACATCCCATCCCACCATAGTTTGATCATTATGTCTGTTTTTTTTGTCCTAAAGTCCTAAATCTAAAACACAAATACATGTTAAACATAGGCCTACTTCTGCATTAACGGCCAATGGCTGTCATTATTACAGGCTAGCACGTTGACCCGTGGGGAACCATGGGTTCTAGATCCTCTGATACAGTTCATTCTTTTACTTTCTTTACTTTCTTGGTATATTCCATTGGCATTTTCAGTTGAATAACCTTTCAGCTGGCATGTCTATTTCTGCTCATGAAATTTGACACCATGACAACATGGCCCTATTGTTTATCTGTTGCTAGGTAACCCACTTAATTTCTATGATTCTATAATTCTGGGCATAGCAATGTGATTGTAAGGCTATTGTGTTTCAAAATTACTACTAATATCTCCCAAATTATTGGTCCTATCAACTTTCCATTTTTGTTAGTCTCTTCCTTGGCCAAAAATACATAAGTATGCCAAAGTGTAGCAGTCTGCTCTTTCTGGATTTTGTGTGATGTCTGAGACACACAGAGTCCACTTCCCTTTTATAATATAGACAATGCATTTTTTACATTCAGTAGTGATTGAAAGAGACATAGAAAATGTAGATTTATACAAAGCAGAATGACATTCCTTCTCTAACTAACTGTTCTGATAGATGGCCAAGGTACTAGACCACCATCTTTACTGGGAAATCATCATTATTAGTCTGCATTTGCATATAAATGAACTATGGTGAGTTGTCGGTGAGAGACAATGATTTCAGGACAGAAAAATGTGGAGTGGCACAGCACAGAGGAAAAGATTAAAGAGCCAGATATGAAGTTAGAGTAGTTACACGGACAAGAAAAGAGACAGAAGAGCAGAGAGGAGCATTAATACAGACTGAAGCATATAATGTGTCACATGTTTGCATCATTTCTGTCCATAAAAGGTTGCAGGTTGATCTTTCAGGTATTACAGGGTTTGATTTAAAAAATTAATGAATTAATTAATGATATATTAATTTAGATTTTTCTCACACATATAAGAGGGTTGGTGTTTTAATCCAGGAAATCACAATCAAATCAGATTTCCGCCAATCCGGTGCAATAAATGACAAAAAATAAGCCAGTCTGAATTTATGGACAGGCAAATGGCATGTAAGCTTTTATTTTTTTAGTTGGCATGTTTTTTTAAATAATTGTTTTACATTAAAAAAACAGTATTTCCTGTTTATCACAATAACAGCTGTGTCCTTCAGCCAATGACATTTCAACTTCAAAACCTGTGGTGCAGATTGAAGTCCATTTCTGTTCTTCCTGTGAGTAAGTGCACAATACAACAGAAGCACCGTGTTTACATACATTTATTTGATATGCGATTCTGTTTCTGAGCTCATAAGCAGGGACTCAAACTGGGCCGGAGCCCAACGGAGCTGAGCTCTGCCTCCTCAGGTCCATCACATCTCACTTGTATTATGGGGTCTTTGTGTGTAATTCTGTAGACTACAAAGGTTTACAGATTAAAAATGTGCTCATGTTGACCTGTGCAGGAAAAGATTGACTTGAATATTTTTGCTATGCAGTAAATTTCGAATGTTTCGTTAGTTTTGAGTCATTTAACATTTTATATGTATTTACTCAGCTCTTTATTAAGCTTTATTAGTCCTGTGTTGCCCTGGTGAATTAGTCATACTTTATAACTTCATAACTTTAGCAGAAGCACACATTAAGTCTAAAACTGGCATAAGGAAAAGTCAAGACATAACCTACAGCTTTTTAGTTAAAGATAAAGTAGGCAACATTTTCCCTAAAATTCACCATACAGACTCCTTCTATATAGTAACACACAGCACAGGGATGATGAAGCTTGAATTCTGGCTGTATATGGCCTTCAGAACATTACCATAAAGTTTCAGCAATGTGTGGGTGTGTTTACTTGTGTTTTTTAGAATTTTACCACAGAGAGAATCAAGAAATACAAGAAATGTCATTCTTTATACACCACTCGCTCTCCCTGTTCAGTCTAATGCTCACTCACACTCTCGTTTACTAAGTGGAGAGGAGGGAACATAATTAGCATAACCTGTAAGATTGTTATATGAACTGAATTGTGTTCATTTATTCAGAGGCTGTCCATCACAATATAGGAGATGCAATGAATTAAACTGCATTTACATTTCAAGGAATTCATATTGATAAATTAAATGAATTAGATTTAAAACTGCTGTTGCTGCTGTGTAAAAAATGTGTTGAAAGTATATAACCCAAAACCCATATATACCACCTTTTATCACAATCACAAGTTTTGTTGGAACAAACAGAGTAAGTATGCACTGATGTCACTTTTCACACACACCCTCAACTGCATTTAACAGGAAAATCCACAAAATTGGGTACCGTTACTTGCTTCCGTTAATGCCAATTGAACTTGATAGTGATTCTTACAACTTAAAGAATCAGTTATCCCAGGACACTGACATAGATGTGGTTAAGAATCAGGTCTCCATTCATTTAGGTGTAGGGTCCCTAATTTCAACACCTGGAAATGCAAAACATGTCCATTTTTGTGTCCATCCATGTTGTTGAAGGTGAACTCTGCCTCTCAGTAAGCAGTCTTTCCATCACTAGGTGACCTTCCACTATTGTGTCTATGTCCTCTATTAATGACCAAAATAATGGAGATTGTGTATTAGTTTGGGCGGAGCAATGAGCCCACCCTGGAATTAACCCATTTACACTCTCTACACTCACTGATTCATTCGCAGCAGTGGCTATGAACTGAAAATCAATATATAACAATAACATTTATGCACAGTAGGTCTGTTGTGTGACCATGTTACATAGACCCTCTATTACACTGAAGCCAATGCTCTAGCCATCTAGTTCTACATACATTAATGCTCAGCAGTGTCTGGATTTTTATTTTTTTTTCCTGAAAATTACCTGAATTATAGTAACCCAAGATCAACCCAGTTTAGATTCTTGGAACTGCTCTATTTGGAGGTCTACAAGTCTCGGATGAAAGGCTTTGTAAATTCAAAGTCAAGACACAGACAGGGACATGCAGTGGAAGCTCTGGCTGAAGAGACAAAGCCAGTGATTCATAGAGACAGCTGGGATTCTCCCATTACGACTCCGGTATTTAAGAGTAGTTATCCTTGATCTATACTTTAATCTTGAGACCAAAGTTGAGGGAGATGGGAGAGTCTCTGTGATAGACAGGTGGTAAGTGTTGCATCAGATAATTGCCTGAGTCCATCTTATTCATGAGTCTCTTGCTATACGTTATTCAATTATCATAGGTTATTTTTGTACAGAGGATCTGCAATAGTAATGTGTGCTGGGTGACAGTCACGTAGCTTACAGAAACATCATATGGGGTGTTTTAATCTTGACTGAAACTTTACTGTACTAGCGCAGTGAACTATATTCTACAGATCCTATAGATATTTTATAGAGGTACCTTGAGAGGTCAGTATGGGCCTTAGCCACAGTATGCAGACTTTTGGATCTAGAAAGCCACAGAGATCTATAGAAGCCCATTTCAGTAAT
>JAPQRQ010000015.1:16384871-16398297 GCA_037367365.1 Apogon talboti | reverse complement strand
CCAATATAAGCAATTATTTAATTAAAAAAAGCCAAAACTCAAAAACCTGTGGGGCTCCCGGGTCTTAGGAGGTTAATTATGCATTAAAAAAATAGATAAATAAATAATAATAAAAAAAAACATACACACACACAAACACAACTGCTGTTTGTCATTTAACATAAATATTACAGTGTGTCCCAGTCTCTTCTTCTTTGGTGGGTGCAATGGAGTGGCATGATGTCAGCGGGGATGGGCTTTGGAATGATGATGATTACACTGACATTAATATGAGGGAGAAGGGGATACATCCTTCATTGCTGCTCAACACTTCACTAGCAGTGGTTTCTGGGAAATAAGGGTGGGGAGGGGGGGCAGTGGGGACTAGCTTGTTGTGATGACCAAGCAGCTTTTTCTTCCGTTTGTCTCTTCTCTGATTAGCATTCGTAGACCCAGCTGACTCCCCCCATAAATCCAATAGTGGTCATGAGCGTGAGTCATTGACTCAGTAAAGCTGCTGAACATGTCATTATTGCTAACCCTGCAAACATGGTAAAGCGGGAGGGAGTCTGAGGGGAGGTAGGACTAACAAGGGATCAAAGAGTATAAATATGATGTTTGTGTGTGAGCGTGCACATATAAGTATCACTGTGGATGAATTCACTTTCTGTTTTTCCATTATTTTCCACTGACTTATGTTTAGGTAGTTAAAGACGCTGATATATTCTCACTGAACCCCCAATATCAGACAAGTAAACATGAATCTGTCTGCTCTTGTCCACCCACAGGAACTCCACTTACTGTATGAAGGTGTCCATGTCTCTCACTGTGGCAGAAAATGACACAAACCTGTGCTACAACTCTAACATGAGACGAAGTGAGAAAGCTGAACTCAGCAAGAGTAAAAACATCACCTGTCCTAACATAGAGGACTATGTTGAACCTGGCAAAAAGCTGGAAATCACCTGGTACAAGGTGAGCATGCATTATCACATGTACCATACCCAAAGTACAGTATTTGGGTAATTTTGTATATTTGTTTTGAGGTTCATCGATTGTTTTTTTTGGCTTGAATATTCTTATTTATTATGTGTTACAGAAAAATAATGAGGTGGGTGTCTGTCTCTGTGATTATACAACTGAGAAATGTTTTTCACTGGTTCGTTGGTTTGTTTTCATCTAATTTCTTGCCTGTTTATGTTTAAGAGCCTTGTTGGAAATGTGGTTCCAGATCACTTAGTCAGATTATGTATGGAAACACAAACGAATTACATACAGTAAGTTTAGTTTGCAGCGTCCCACACAATGATGAGAGCAGTCAAAAGAAAGCAAGGACTGAGCAGAGGGCAGCCGTGGAGATGGCTTTCATAATGAACGCAAAACTTGTATGAGGAGAAAATTGTGCCATGTCACTCTCTACCCTGCGGAATGAGTGGATGTCCTCCAAATGCACCTTGTCCCCGATCTTTATTCAGCGTGCACCTTCTCCTCTCTCACCTGGATTCTTGCCTTTCCCAGGTCATGCACGGCCCGCAGTCAACAAAGTGCATCCCAGAGTAGGGCTCAGGCCAGACTAATCACAGGCAGATCAGCAGTAGATTAGCTGGCCGGGCCTGACCTCTAGGTTTTTCCAGAATTCAATTATGGTCTAGGTAATGACTGGGAGTGCTGGAACCCAGAGTTATTTGGACCACTGCGGAGCCACAGTGATTGAATTCGAAGGTTGCCGGGAGCAATGGTGGAATGGAATCCGCCGAGCCATCGTTGCCCCTGCCTGAGTATCATGGGGCTGGGATGAGGACTGTGTCATGGAGTTACGTCAAACACACAAATATAAACACAGCACAGATACACTTATTATGCCAGCAGAGACCACTGTAAATAACATTGCCTGTCCTCTGTGACCTTACTGGATTATTGAAAGGAGAATATTCAGTCCAGTGCAGTAAACCTTCATCAGATAACTAGGAAGCCTTATCATTTTACAATAGGACATTTTTGTCTAATTGAGTCCACTTTCTTAATGCTCAGTGACATTATACACTGTAATGACAGGCTTTGGACTGATGTCAGGTTTGTACGCAATGTTTTTTATTTATATATACATTTTTTTCCTTTTTGTGTGTGAAGGTATACAACCAACTTTTTATGAAAGTAGTAGTAACTATCTAGAATAAATTGATTTTGTGTGCTACGTCACAAATAAAACAAATACTTAAGGAGCAGAATAATAGTTGAAATGATGACGGGACATAACTTAAAACAAACAAAAACACAAAAAAACTCCCTTCCTTATTATGCATGTGTTCAAGTGCAATGTGTGCAGAGAAATAAATTGAGGTGCACTGCAGAAATCTTTTTTTTTAAACCTTGTTGAAAATGCAGAAAACTACTATGACATCAAAGACATGTGTAGAAAAGTGCAAAGATGTCAAGGGGAGCAACATCATCATAAAAGAAATCTCACAGAAGTGTACGATTGACAACTGATATATAGAGGAAGAGCTTTTATGTCAAATAAGGGTAATAACACAATTGTATCTCCATCTTTCATGGCTGTGTGCAGTACACAGTAGTTTTCCATGCATCTGTTGCCTGTATTTGCATTAAACTCCATACAGATGTCTTCATTTACACTGTGTTTTTTGCTATAATGTGCAGGAGTGCCGTCCAATGCAATGGAGACCCAGCATCATCCAGAAGGGAAGTAATCTGACTTTTGAGGAGGTGACAGAAGATGACATTGGAAATTACACCTGCGAAGTCCAGTTTGGAGGCTTCTTGGTCAGAAGGACAACAAAACTGATAGTCACGGGTAAGTCTCAAATAGAATCAAACATGATGAAAATGAAGCAGTGTCTGCTTTATAAATGCAATGGTGAGTTGTTTCTGTAGAAAGGATTAGTAAGAGTGTACACAGATGCATTTGGGCTGTTGAGGGTTAAAAACCTAGAATTATATATATGGCTGCACCCAAATGATGCTAAGTGATTTATTGCTATTTATTATAATATCATCCTCTGCATTTTGCATGTTTCAGGGAAAATCAGGTATTTTCCTATATTTCATTCACTGATCATGTAGATGTTCATAAAATATCAAAGTAAATTTAAAGGTTATTATATAAAAACAGAGAAAACTGAAGAAAAATGTGTCATTAACTGAATATATAAATAACTTTTACAACCACTGTCATTTATCAAACCACATGGGTTTTACTGGTGGATCAGTGTCGTAGAAGATAACGCTATTTCCACATTCATGGAGCCTCTGAACATCTATATGGGTTGGATATGATGACAGTGAAAAGCTAAGAATCTCAATTTTACCTGAATTATTTGCATGTATTAATAGGATTAGTGGTTCAGAAGTTATTAAATATTTTAAATCGGTAGATGTATTTGGCTGCCGGCGTCTGGTTATGTTTTAGAGGGTTAAAAAACTGAATTAAGCCACAGAGTTCCTGGTGTGACTAGTGTCAGATGAGTTTGTCTTCTTGAAATTTGTGATTTAAAGAGAATTTCTGAGTTCATTCAAATGTATAAGTTACATAATAATCTTGGAGAAAATACTTTTTTTTCTTACAAGAATATTTTGTAAATATACCACTTTTATCTTGCATCTTTTATATTTACATGATGTTTTTTTTTAGCTTTTTCTCAAAATATTTCTCCCCTTCCCATCCATTTTTACCAACTTGTACACTTAAAGAAAAGGCACTGATGATAACACAAATGAACACAGCTAAAACAAACACCACAGCACAGAGTACTGCAACGGTGTCCTGCTGCTGTGTTAATTGGTGGGGGGAAGTAGAACACTGTGGTTTGGACTCCTTCCCTTCTTCTAGCTCAGCACTTTCCAGCCAACCAAGCGGTGTTGAAATATTTAAGGCTATAGGCTAAACCCCTTCACACAGAGAGTTAAACAGCCAGGACCAAGGTCATAAGATTTACAGTACTCTTACTCTGCTCCCTCTGTTTCTATCCATCTCTTTCTCACTGCCTTGCACAGCTGAGCGCATGACAAATAAATGCGTTCATTTGGTCTTTCTCTCGGTGAGTGGACTCCAGGATTGAGTGCTCTTAGCTGGGGTGTCCTACAAGGTCAACTGCTCTGATTAAGGGAGATGAAAAGGTCAAATTCAGATTTTTTTTTTTCCTTTGCTCGACACAGTCTTGATAGTCCCATCCACTCCCTTTCAGTCCATAGACATTCTGTACCACCTTGTATCGAGTGTCAGACCAAACAAAAATTTATATAAAATTATAGTTTTGCTTTGTATTTGCAAAATGATGCTACAATTAATACAATGAACACTAATTTACCTCCTATTTTTTATAATTATATGTTAACCATCCTTGTTCAAAAAAAAAATGAAAATCTACAGTAGAAAATGTATTGATATTTGGGTGTGTGTGTTTTGTATCTAAATGAAAAAAAAACTACTATATTTACCCAAGCTGCTTTGTTTTCTAACTACATACCGTGCACTATTTATGAAGTGTGTTTTGCCTTTGTGTGTGTTACAGTGTAGGTGAATACATACACACACACACAGAGCTGGCGTTTGATTAGTATCTTGTACGGTGTTTATTTGTGTCATTGACCATTGGTCTTATGTGATACAAGGGTGATAAACTATTTGCTATCTTGCACTAAGATCAAACAGGATGACACAGTGTACATACCTCCTCCTCCACAGAATGGTGATTCTGTGATTCTGGAGGTGTGGTTTCCAGATTGGCTATTTCAGCAAATGGTGGCGAGTATTTTGTCCCTGGTGGAGCTCAATAAATATGAGACAAAAAGGATGCGTATTTCATTAAATTGGATATTAATGAACTTAGATGAGACACGTACCAGTATTCTGCTACATGTCAGTGCAGTAGATGGATTAAGGGATGCAGGGCCCCAGTTCACTTTAAACATAAAACATACCATGTCTCCCAAATCCCCACACCTTTTTTTATATCTAATCAGGCAATTTTCTCCCTCCACTTAACAGACAAGATGAATACAACTTGTGTTTCTCCCAAAGCTAAAATGTCATTTAAAGATTATAGAAACAATCAATCACTTCCAAATAAATTTTCTCCACATTTAACATTTCCTAAGTAATTTGTCACCATTTATCACAATATTGTCCTTTGCATTTTGCATATTTATTCGAAAATCAGCTATTTTCATTTTATTTCATTTATTAACTCTGTAGATGTTCATAAAAGCTCAGATTAAATTCAGTGGTTATTATATTAGAACAGAGAAAATCAAAGAAAACTTTTTCAACAAATTATATCATTAACTGAACCTTAAACAAGTATCTATATCTACTGGCAGTGTTTCCATTTTCACTACAGAGCCTCTAAACAGTCAGATGAGTCATGTGTAATAATGATGTAAAGCTGAGAAACTGCATTTTACCTGAATTATTTACATGTATTGATAGGATTAGTAGATCAAAGATATTAAACATTTTAAATCAGTAGATGCTTTCAGTCACTGGTTGCTGTTCAGGTCTTTAAGGGTTAATGTAATCCACTAACTTCAATATTGTTTAACTATTTTTCACAAATTTCTGCATCAATTCATTTCTAAAAACATACAATGTGACAAACAGTGCTCTGTTATTGCACGCTGAGTACAACATATATATACAGTAACCAGTCAGTCAGTCATCATCTGAACCCGCTTAATCCTCACTAGGGTCGCGGGGGTCGCTTGGAGCCTATCCCAGCTACTTACTGCTATACAGTAACCACTAAAATTGTATTTATTTAACCTTTATTTAAACAGGAATTCCATTGAGAATACATATCGTTTTAGACAGAGACCTGGCCAAGAAAGCACAACAGTCCACACATAATTCAAGACTCAAATATGACAAACAAATGGTTTGTTATATTTGACAGACCATTAAACAACAACAGGTAAACAACTTTTACCTGCTGTTTCCATCTGTATTATGCAGAACATAATACAGATGGAAACAACAGGTAAAAGCAAGGACGAGTAAACAGAAGGAAAGGCACACGAGGCAAACTTCAGCCAGGAATAGCAATTACACTTTTCAGTTATATAGTTTCTTAACAGAGTTTTAAAGTCAAACAAGGAGAGTATGTTTGCTGTTTCTCATTTCAATTACCTTATTTCAGTATAAAAAAATGTGGTTTTATTTCTGAAAATACAATGAAAAAAGGTTGCATTTGCTCAGTGTGTGTGGTAGTGTGTTGTTCAGTGTGGATGTTTGTAAAATCCAGTGTTGGTTGTATGTTCTATATACACTGGCTGTGTTCTGCTGTGCTTGTTATCCTGTCTGTGTGACTCTTGGTGCACTACTATGGCAGGGGCCGTAAACACTTAGGTTATAAAACACAGTGGGTTATAAATATATATAGTTCACATTAATGATACAAATAGCAGGGAGGGGAGAGATAGAGGAAAACGTATACAGGGACAGAACGCAAGAAAGACAGAAGGATACAAAACACAGCTGAAGTAAATGATGCGAATGTTGAACTGCTTTCTTCATTTTTTTTCTGCACATGAGCTCAGCGTACTGTCTGTTTGTACTATGAGTTATAAATAAAAAAGAACTGGCTGAACAATAGATACTAGAACAATACAAATGTAATAATAATGGCTACATCAACTTTAAAGCATACATGTTCTCATTTTCATTTCACTTTAATATGTTTCTGTTTTTTTTTCCCATCTCTAAATAAATCACATATATTTTTCATATCCGATCATGTTATGCATGTACACACATAAAACAGTTCCATTGTGTGTTCTTCCAAATATAGAATTGAACATGTGCATACCTTCATACAGTCTGATACCGAGATGCATGTTTCTCATAATGAAACATCAACTCATCAGAATAGAAAAGGTAATTTTATTCAACACCCACAGAGCGATGCTATATTTCTTTAACGCAGTAGGTCGATGTGAGGATCCTATGTTTGTTTTTCTCCTCACAGTAGATAAAATAATTTACATAAAGCACATTTCCAGTGAGAAGATAATGTTCTCTGTTCCCAAGAAAACTGTGAAAGTGTGATTGACCCAGTGTCCCACATTTATTTGAAAACTTCCCACCCAAAGAAAATCATTTGTGGAACCAAGACGCAGCAATAACTATGCAGCTTTAGCTCTAAAAATGTGGCTTGTACTTTATTATCTGGGTATTTTGCCTTATTATCATACCAGGTCCCTGTTCTTTAAAGCAGTAGTATCCCACTAGAATAGGTTAACTCGTCCAGACCATAGGCTCATTTCCTTTAATAAACCTACACATCATCATCCCCTCAAGTGGGCGTGAGATTATCCACATTTTATCACATCCTGTAAAAACCGACATTGCCTGTACGGCAAGCATAAAAGACCAAATAAGGACGCCTGAGATCTGAGGGCTAATGTTGTAGTTTATTTGATAGGCCAAGAGGATGAAGGAGGTCATTAAGTTTAACTGATCTTAAATATAGCGCAATAACACCGGCCTTTTCTTTAACCCAGCCTCGCTGCATACTGTGGGTGCATGTGTGTGTCTTCTGCTCTGACCCTGCCGCACTATGTAACAGGCACCGTTATAGGAGGTAGAGGAGCAGCTATGTGAACCCAGGTCAGACTTGTAATAGAGGTTAACTATGGGTATAAACACAGGCGCACCTAGATCAAGCTGATTCTGGAGCCCCTTAATCAAACACTGATGCTCCTCAGGTTAATAGAAATGTGAAAGAAACACTGACCCTTTCCTCTCATTTATGTTCCCCTCACTTTATGTCAGGTTACATTTAAATGTAAATCTCACTCTCGGAGTGTAGTTCTATTGAGGTATAGACTGTGTGATGGGAATTGAGAATAAAAACAGCGTATGAGAACATTTTTTTTTCACCCATTCCATAGACCTTACCCTTAACTTCCCATCTGTAAAGAGAGTGCCCATCGTGTACTCTTATAATTGATTTATTGCTGCAGTGTGTTTGATATTTCCCAGTTCCTCCAAGGAATACATAGCGTAGTCAGATTAGTCTACTCTCCTTTCTCCTATCAGAGACATGAGAAACAACTCCCCAGCTGAAACCACAATCCACCTATGATTAATTGATAAATGCAACTGCTGTATGAGTCACAATATATTTCTTGCTTTTGTTTCTGCTTAAAGTCATACACTCACACCTATAAATGTTTGGTATAATGTATCTTTTTTTTTAATAGTACTGTACATCTGAATCATTTCTACTCAATTTTAATGGTTCTCATAGGTCTCATTCCAGTACTGTGGTGTTAATGCAACAATACTGTAACGTCAGATAAAAGCCCTGTTTAGCTGATGTATGTAGCACCCTCTGCATTCTGTAGGGAGGGGGAAATTATACAGAGAGACCAGAAAAGGATAAAGAGAACAAGGGAGTGAAAGTGACTGATAACAGTGAAGGAGAGAGAAGGAAAGCGATAGAAAGAATGAAAAAGATAGAGAGGTTGTTGCTCCTGTATCTTATCTGTATTCCTTGCCAGTGTTTCCCAGCAGAAACAGTGTGTCCAGGACTATAAACAGACTATTATCCTAGTGTTTATCACAGTGCACATTACCGTTTGCCTCTGTCGGACTTACTGTAATGGAGTCGTTTGGTTTGATGGATGCCTCGGGCGTGGGTTTCTATCTATTGCTCCCATTATACCTCTGTCTGCATCCGCTCACTGTAGAAATGTCTGTCTGCACATTCAGCATAGCCTGCAAGCATGGTGATTGAGGTTATGGCCAATGTAAATGTACCATTTGGCACAGTGAATTGGAGGTACAGAGGGCAAGAGGAAAGCGATGGGAGGGGAGGAATACCTTACAGTAACTCTTGTACATTTCACACGTTGCATTGGAAAATATTGTGTCTGGTTTTCACACCCTCAGCAGGTGCTGTTACTTTTAGGATTCATCCATCCGAGTATATGCTAACCTGACTGCCCTTGCCACTAAGGGCTAGATCTGCATGCTGTGTGCATGATCTGGGTATGTATTATGTTATGGGGATATCAATCTGTTTCCTCAGTCACTTGCGGAGACTGGAATCCCCTCTGAGATTAAATGCAGGCCCATAAGAAGCTGCAGTAGTCAACTATTAAATTAATCATCTGCTATTTTTTATATTTAATTGATCAGTTTCTGTAATTTTTTAATGAGAAACGTAAAAATGTTCTGCTTCCAGCTTTATGAATCTTAATATTTTCTACTTTCTATACTCATGCATGACATAAAATTAAATATTATGGACCAAACAAGTCAGCTGAGGAGGTAATTGACAGTTTGATTGACATTTTTTGCCATTTTCTAGCGTTTTACAGGAGTTGTGGTTGGAGTGCGTCTCCAGGAAATGAATGCAGATCAATATAATGCATCTAAATGCATAGATATCTAATGCATGTGTGGGTGTTGGAAAAAGTATGTTGTCTGTTTGTGTGTAATGAGGAGGTGATGTGTGTGGGGAGGTGATCTAGGACATCGTCTCATCGCTGTAAAAGGTTCCTTACACTTCTTCTGCTATGGGGTCACCTTGACTAGCATGAACACTTCACAGCCATATAAAATGTTACTGTCTGTGTGCATGTCTTAGCGCCGTTTATTTATTAATTTATTTTTGGCAGTAGCCTGTTTTACCTGGCCAGATGGTGGAATCACTGTAGATGCTGGAGCCGCAGGAAAACATGAAGGCAGAAGCAGCCAACAGAGATACAAGGAAAGAGAACAGTGACATCCACACCTCCCCCGTCTGTTCTCCTGTTCGATTTATCAGGCTGAAGGTGGCTAGATGGATGGAGAGGCAGCGATTAGCAGTGATATTATCCTAGAGAGCAGGGAGAAGAGAAACGAGTGAGGTGAGATAAGAGGTGTGGAGTGAAGAAATGAGATGGGTTTGCTCTTGACTGAAACCTCCATCTCTCAGTGTATATGCCAGAGTCTTGCATGAATACATCGCGCCATGCTAGTCTGTCGCGGTCATGCTAAACACTGCCTCAGCCACATGTCCTTGGGGAAAGGATGATAAAATCACACCTGAGATAAGTGTTACTCCAGCAGTTGACTTTCCCTGACTCCTCCTACACACATATAGACACCTGTGTACACAGGCTATACATCAGTCACACCAATGTGGGCTCAATGCACGCTATGAAGAACTTTATATCTGTGATAAGTGCAGTATAGTCTACCGGCTGTCATAACTTGCCTTTATCTGTTCAGCCACCGGCTATATCTCAGGGGCCAAACAGTCTCCACAGTGCTTATTTTAAAAAAAAAGAAAGAAAATAAAGTTGAGAATGCAACATAATTTTGCCTTTGTACGTTTCTGTAAACCATAGATATGTGTGATATGAATATATTTCATTTCAACATTCTAGGTATTTCTCATATTTTAACATTTCATTTGCCACTTTGAGGGAATAGAATGAGGCCATTACAACAACTGTATATGTTAATAATAAACAACATTATGGAACCTCTCATGGTTAAGGGTAAGCATTATGATTTGGGGGAAATACAGAATACAGAAAAGCTCAGCAAAGATTATATGAAAACAACTCATATTTATCTGTATTTAAAATAAACCACAACTTCATGGCCTAAAGCTAAAAGCTTACAAGAGTCAGTTCCTGGATATTGATAGTCTGTGATTCACCTCAACACCCTCTAATCTGTTAGAGAAAATATCAAACTACATTGAGACTACGTATCTGTGGTTATTCTATGATGGCAGCTTTCTGTTCTAATGACAGGGTTGAAGAAAAGCCCCAGTTTAGTTTCAGTCACCAGTACCTATTAATGTATTCAGTAGTGGAGGTAGTCATAAAATGGTCACATCAGCAGTAAAGGGTGGAGCAAAAATGGCTCATTAGTTTAAGGTCAGCAACTCGTTTTCATTAACTAATCTCTCTGTCTCTGTCTTTCTTTCTCACCCATAACCTCCAGCCCCTCCTCCCTCTCTCAAGTGTTCTGCAATTCACTTCATCACTATTCACCAGCTGTCCTCCTAGAGTCTAAGCAGGCCAGGGTTCACATTGTTTTAATTCAATTAAAATTGACATCAATCTGCATGTGACGAATGAAATTTACATCCCCCACAATTAATCTTTCCTGACCTACACCATTCCACCCACACATACCCTAAATCTCTGGTTGTTATCACTATCTAGGCCCAAGGGTTGGCGCTACCACAGAAGTTAAATTAAAATTATAATTCTCTCTTTTGAAGCCCTTTGAAGTGTAGGTCAATAACTAAATGTTCCTCTGTGACTGGTTCTGTACATTTGGACGAAATACATCATCCTATATTATAGGCCAGTGAGATGTTCGCTTTTCAGTTAAATTCTGTATTTTGTGAATGAGCTGCTTACTGACTATTTGGGAATTTGCTGATACTACAATATGCAGATGACACAACTCTGTGCAACAGCGTTTCACAGTAATAAACTCATCAAGTCACAGAGGTTTATGAGATTCAACCGTGACGACATCAGAAATGTTAAAGTCGGTGAAATGTTTCTTTTTGTCTTCCTTTTAAAACTACATTTGCATCTGGAAATATATTCAATATATATTGGTGTCTATGATTCCTGTGAAATTGTAATATTTCTGTCTTATAACACAGATCTGAATGTCTGTGGGAGACGGTCAGGGCCAGTCAGAGAGGCAGTTGAGTAGACAGAAAACCAGGCAGTTTACAATGTGAAAAATACTGCAAAAACAATGACAAAGTAATGGACCATGTGGACTTAGTCGACTGGAAGGTGAGTCACAGAATATTCTGGTCAGAGGCTGGAATGGATGACACCGTCTCTCAGAAACCGCATTCATAAGTGACTCAACTGTGACTGTAACATTTTATTATGAATGTGACGCCTCCCCCTTTTCACTTTATTGCAACAAAATCATCACATATTGTTAATTAACATAAATTAAATGTGGCTAATGTGTGAATCCTGGAACAACAGAACAATGTATTATGTATGTGTTATTCATAAGTCGCTCTGCTAAAGGATCCACTAACTCCATTTTCAGTATTGTCTGGTTTTGAGGACTTTGAGAAGATTATTAAAATTTTGTGGTTAGATTTTGACAGCAAAATCACTTACGGTTCAGAGAAAGACACCTGGGCTTGGTTTAACCCATAAAGACCCAAACATCCAACATCGAAACAAAACCGTCTTCTGATGTAAAATGTTTAATACCTGTTGATCCACTAATCCTATCAATACATGTAAATAATTGGCGTAAAATATAGTTTGTCGTCTTTTCATGGTTATCATATATGACCCATTTGGATGTTCAGAGGCTCCGTAGTTACTGTGGAAACACCATCATCTTCTACAACATTGATTCACCAGTAAAACCCATGGAGCTGGATCAGTGACAGTGGATGGAGATGCTTGGTTTTATGTCCAGTTAATGACATATTTCATTGAAAAAGTTATTTCTCTGTTTCTGATATAATAATCTTTGAATTTACTCTACGCTTTTATGAACATCTACATGATCAGTGAATCAAATATAGAAAAATACCAGATTTTTACTGAAGAAATGCAAACTAAAGAGAATAATATTACAATAAATGGTGATAAATCACTTAAGAAAGGGTAAATATAGAGGGAAATTCATTTGTGAACCATCACAAGAGCAGCACTGGGTCTTTATGGGTTAATACAGATCAAGTCTGTAGTTGTGATGAAAGAATTATATAATTTAATTTTCCTAACCCTACACAAAATGCTTCTACTGTGCCATCTACAGGAGTCAAAATGCAAACTGTACTAATTTTGTACATCCACCATTCACCCCTAGCATCTTCAGTTTATTGAGGAAGGATAAAACACTTATGGATCTGCACAAATTAAAGCACTCATTATGTTTCCAGCATAATTTAATACAGCATTACATTTATAGCAAAGCATTATATCATTTGCAATTTAGTTATATTGGAATGTCATTTCTGAGCATTTGGGTGGGGGGAGTAGAGGTGTGGCCGAGAAGGTGGAAATCTACTGAGGGAGAGAGGGTGTGTAACAGAGCAGGGCGAGTGAGCAGGGGACGGAAAATGGGAAAATGGGAGCCGGGAAAAAACAGGACCGGAGTAGGATGGAAATTGTGACACTTATAAGTCTGCTGAAACGCGGCTGTTGCAAGGCCACCACTGAGTGATGCAGTGTATCTAAAGTGCTGAATAGAAAAACAAATCTTTGTTTTCATGTATTCTCCTCCTGACATAAATCACCCATGTTAGTGTAGCATTTTGCTTTCAATCCTCCATCTCTGGAGAGAACAAATCTAGGCTTTCTCTGCGTCTCTCTCTCTTCCATCTCCTCCCCTTTTTTCTCGACATACAATCTTACCATGCGTGTTGGAGCAGTTATTGTGGAGTTGTAATTTTACTTCCATTTTGGGTTCAACCTCTGTTGC
>JAPQRQ010000015.1:16326923-16358481 GCA_037367365.1 Apogon talboti | reverse complement strand
AATAATTCATACAGATATTTCATGCAGCAGTTCAATAATGTACAGCATGCGATCATTCCTCTCTGTTGCTCATGCTGCTACCCAGGGCTTTTTCAGATCCAGCAAAAGCCTTGGTTTTATTTACATACAGTCAGCCACAGATACGGTCAGGACAAAGATGGGGAGCAGTGAAGAGAAACAGCAGAAGAATCTAAACATGAACAAATCTGTGCTTCCCCTGCAGCCTGGCTGCCTCTTTTTGGATGACACAATAAGCATGTTTCTAAGGTTTACCTCTCTTCTCCAGGCTGGCACCCACACACTTTTAGATTTATTACTAATGCAACAAGCAACCAAACTTCAGCACAGAAAAGACAACTCATACCTCAGATTTTCTGCAAGCATCTATTTACCCAACTCTGAGTCTATTGATTTGGAGGAGTTCATTTCTATGGTAACGCAGGCCCATAAATTCTCATTTGTGCAACGGGGACAGGGCTTTGTTGTTATCATAGCACGGATGACTAGACATTAGCATAGAATGCAGAAATTAATAAATTAGCAAAACAAATCCAGCTCAGCATAAAAAAAAAGAAGCAATCGATACATTATTGATCAAACTCAGTTGGTGCTTTGCAGGTGTACGTTGAACTGAATGAATAAAAGGAATGAATATGTTGGACATTGATCACTAAATGAGCAAACACAGAGGTTTTACTAATGAGGAAGAGAGAGAATATTGGAAAGGGAAAAGTGCCTGTGGCTATAGTTTGAGAATGCATTTATTCATTTGACTATCTATATTGATAAAGTAGATGGCGCAAAAAAGAAGTTGAGGATTCTCAAGGAGCCATAACATCCTGTTGCCTCTCATGTGCAGGAACACTGAACATGCAGTTACAGCTCAAACACACTCCTCCTCCAGTTGTCATTCAGCTCTCATTTGTTTCTCTGCTTCACCAGGAACTTGTTATCCAGCTCGCTGTCTCCACTCAAAGCTCAGGTTGAACAGCAGTCGTTATCCATCAGGTTGTGTGGCATCGCCTGTGGAAGCTCATATAGTGTGATATTATGAAAAGGGGATCTTCAAAGGACACACCACACCCCGGAGAGACATGAATTATTCCCGTACCTCCTTCTCGCAGAGTGCCAGCCCCCAATCTATTCCACAACAAACTCGGCTAAAACTACAAATATCATCAGCACTGGCTCAGCCTCTCCATGTAAAGCCCATGATACACTTTCAATTACTGATGCCAAATCTCTTCAAGAAGCCATCCTTATGTGCAGTTTATCAGCTTGAAGGAGAGGAGAGAGGTTCTTGAAAGTCATTATCCTCCTACTCCTCCTTCTCAACCTCACACGTTGCCCTTATTAACGCATAGACGATACATGCCTGTATGTAAAAGCTCACACACAAATCTAAACAAGCAAGATTGCTTTCTCATTTGCACTTTGTTTTCTCCCAAGTGTCATTTGTGCTGAGGGTGCTGTAAAAGTGGGCTAAGTAGTGTGTATTAGGTATGAGGGAGCATTATCTCCCCATTCTCTCCTCCATCAGGCTCAACCAGCCCAGCGGGGGACACTCATTTACTTTATGGAATATTACTTTCTCTCCTTCTCTCCGTTACCATGGCAGCCGCTATAAAAAGATTTTCTACTCGTCGCCATTATTTGATTTCCCTCCCGCACACTCTGAGGAAGAGCCCTTATTGATTTTCATTTCTCATATGTTTTGAATGCAGGGAAAGAAATTAACATACCATGAAGTACTTACAGTAACACAAAAGAGGATTCACACCGATACAGTTGTGCAAAAACGTGCTCATGGTCATTTTATCACGTACCCCGTGTGAACTGTAACACCAGTGCCTCTCATGACTCTTGAAATTCCATTCTTATGATGCCCTATTCATACAGCTCTGTATAAAAATATTTTATTCTTCTCTTTCAGGGTTGTCAAGGAGCATCTTGGTGAACAGGAAGTAGTAATTTCCTTGACTATTGACTCACTGGAGGAGGAGGACATGGGAAATTATTCTTGTTATGTGGAAAATGGTAACGGCCGTCGCCACGCTACTGTCCAGATCTTCAGACAGAGTAAGGGCTCTTTTTTCCTTCTGCACACATCACAAATGGAAAAATAAATAAATCAATAAATAAATAAATCCCATGACATCCCATTTTTTTCTCTCAGTGCTATACTTTAAGACCGGAACCATCCTGCTTTTCCTCCCTGATATACATTCTTTATCGACTACTTTTAACTGCTCATTAAAGCTATATGATGAATTAAATATTCAGAGCCAAGTATGCATCGTTCCATCACTGAAAAGGGACCATTCTACAGTAGTCGAGATAATTTTATGCACATTTCCTCAAAATACCGCATTAAAATCAGGGTGTCTGAAAAGTTTTGAGTCTATGCCTACAGCTTGAACACAGTCTGGCTGCACAGTATAAGTTTATAATGACTAAACCATTAAAATGCATCACTGAGAGGGAAGAGATCAAAGTTTTGAGTACACTCTACAAATCTGTCTGATTTGTAAAGGATACTTTAGATTTAGAAACTGGATCTATATATCTGAACCCATAACTCCTATTTGTTTGTGTGTTTGTTTTTCATTTAATTTTAGCTCTCACCCATGCTTACATCCACAGTTTGTGCTTTCGGTCCATTTGTTTGTGTTGTTTCCTACCACACGTGCTACAGCAGTGGAGCTATTTTGGCTCTCTAGCATGACTCGTCTAAAGCTCTTTTCATGCACTGGCTGTCACCCTATAAAGAGCTACAATTTGATGGCTGTTTAAACAGCAAATTGGTCCTCAGCTTTTCCCAATAGGCCACTAAGTTCAGCGTACAATTACATTTTAAGTCTTCATCTATCTGTCTCCCCCCCTTTAATCTCTGTCTTTCTGTAGACAGTCTTATTCCATGTGATTGGTTTGAGGATTTCCAAAGAGAGGGATGCTAAGAGATACTTCAAGACAGAGTCACTCTCTCACCCTCTCTATCTATCCCACATTATTTTAATGTTTATTTCATGTTTCCCCCTCCCAGAATGCATCACTCTTAATCCCTGTAGCAGGTCTGTGAATGTCTCTGCAGGCTGACTTCCCTTCCACCTCATGAGAAAGCAAGAGATGGAAATAGAAGAGGCAGAAGGGATGGGGCGGTCAATGAAACATGAGCATCTTTGAAGCCGATTGCTGATACTTAGAGAAAAACATGGACAGAAATGGCAATGAATTACATATTGTAGTGTGGAAATAAAGCTCATTCACTGAGACAGTCCAGTGGTGTTGTTTATGAAAATAGTTAAGATAAGGTATAGCTGATACACAGAAAAACATTACTCTTTACCCTTTAATACAGTTATTATTGAGTCTTAAACAAGATTGTTTGGGAGAAAATGCAATGTAAAGATATATACTTTTGTCATGCACATAATCTGAGATAATGTAGAGGTTGCATTGCGGTTGTCATAGCAGCCATGCAGTGTTCCAGCCCATGGTGACAGAGATATAAGGTGAAACTGTTCTAGCTGAGCCAACCAGGTAAATGCTGCTTTAATACACAACATAACTCATCCTTCCCCAAGCTACGTCTCAGGGGAGATAGAGGGGAGATAATAGAGAAGAAAAATGAATGGGAGAGACAGAGGGAGGAAAAAAAAAACGGGGGAGGAGAAGCTTGAGAGCACCAAGAGTGAGGAAAGAGGGAGAGAAGAAGAGGTGCAATGAAGAGAGGAGTTGTTAGCGAGATAAGTAAACAGGCCTTGTGTTTTTAAAATGCCCCCATCCATGTCCAAAATTGTCACGAGTCCCACTATGGAAGACAGCCAAAGTGCAGAGCTGTGTCAGCGCTGCAGTGCTCCAAAAGAAATGAACCCAATTTCTCATCTCATCTCATCTCTTTTTTCTTTTTTTTTTCCTTGTGTCTCCCTGGACTGTGCCCTCTCATTTTTCCAAACTTATTATAAGCCTCATATCTCTTTCATTGAAGGTTAAAGCTGCTTTGTGCTTAAAATACAGATGATTTTCTCCAACATGTGCCTAATTTGATCATAGTTTATCATGGAAAGCCTGTTGCAAAAAATCAGTGCACTATGTAAGGTCTTAGGTTGATTCAGTGTATTCATAACACACACATTTATGAGTGGCTGTGACTGTCTCAGTGTGTAAAACTGTATGTAAAATATTTCTATCTCGTGTATCTTTCTCAGCAGAGCTCATGTACACTGTGGAGCTGGCAGGAGGACTCGGAGCAATCCTGCTGCTACTCATCTTCCTCATTTCCCTCTACAAATGCTACAAAATCGAGCTGATGCTTTTCTATAGGAGGCACTTTGGCAGTGAGGATGTGGATGGAGGTACAGACAGCTCAAAGCTTTGCACAGATGCATGATGTAATAACACCCACATGTTATAACCGTCCAGCGTGAAGCAAATCTGAAATAAATTTCCCAGCATTTTGGTAATAGTTATTACTTTTAGTGTTAGTTATTACAAATTGCAAGAGCTGCAATTTTAGCAACTTAAGCTGCTGCATTTGGACTCAGTTGAGGCTTTTATCATTTTTTGGGGGGATTCCTGTCAAAAGACCATTGTGGTTCTCAGTCCTGCAAGAAATAAAAGTGTAAAGAATTTTATTCTGATGACATAACTGCTTTGATGCCGTTATTTAGACTCAACTATGATGCTGGTGTAATTTAATTTAGTTTATTTATTAAAGTATATAGTATTACAGATGAAGACCTTAATTTTTGTTGGGTATTATAATCCATTCTTCTCATAAAGTTTTGCAACTCCTACATTTTGTATCAGAATATGTAATAATTTACTACAAAATCTATGTACTACAAAATGCAGCAGATTATTACAACATATTGAAGTTAATATTTGTTACTTTACTACTGTTTGTTGTTGTTACATTAGTGTTTTTGCATAATGTATTCTTATATATTGAAGCCCATTAACCTTGCACATCTTGCTCAGACCTGAACATTAAAAACTCATGAGGACTGTGTATGTGCCTTTGTTTTAATGGATGTGATACACAGTGTATGATATGTTGTTTACCCATGTGCATGAGAACCTCCATCGGTGCCCCTGGTGCACACAGTCGTCCTCTCTGGTTCTGTCTGAGTGACAGCAGCCCATTTCCTTTTTCTTACTCTCTCTTGGTTGTTGGTTTAGCAGTGCGCATGATTGTGTGTGCACATTGTTGCGATGGGTGCATAGAGAAGAGAGAAGACAGATTTTCAATTTGTTTCCCATTTAAAAGGAGATCAGTCTCAATATGTCCTGGAATGATGTCCACCCTCCGCTGTTGAAGCCCAGATAGGATATGGAGACTGTGCAGGCTCCAAGTTTCTTTCCTAAACAACAAATAGAACCTACATAACACAGAATACAGTTAACTTTTTCTTCAGATTAGGATCTGTCTGTTTTTCTTCTGGTGTCTTTTTGGGTTTTTTTTGGGTTTTTTTGTTTTTTTGGGGGTTTTTTGCTGGTGTTTTCGCTCTGCCATCTCCTCAGAAATTGTGGGAACACTGAACTCATTTTTGAATAACTGAATTGTTTCTACAGTAGCATGAATTATCTATTAGACACTGTTTTGTTGACTCAAACTTTCACATGATTAAGTCATATCGTTGGGGAACACTGAAACACAGTGTTTTTGATTCTCCGAGTTTGCTAGGTGTTTAATTTGCAGGGTTGGTTGCTAATTTAAAAGTACTGTTTGATGTTTGGATTCTATTGAGCTCAGCTCTGGCCTTTCCAGTGAGTTTCAAAGCTGTAACTACTCATCGAAGACGTGTGGGTTTTTTTGACTGTCCCACATTCCAGTTTCTACAGAACATAATGACTAAGACTTGGAGCTTGTCACCAGTACTGCTTTTTCCCTTTGTCTGTTTTCTGCCTTTTAGCTTTTTCCACTGTCGTCTGGAAAATTATTATGAGGTGGCAATGTCGGTATTGAATCATAATTTGGGTACATTTTAGATTTATCCCAATTTGTTTTTCACGTATGTGACTTGGCCCGAGGCACGCAGACACCTGTGTATACATCCACTAGTTTCATTTAAGTCTAGTCTGGGGTTGTTCGATTGGGACACTTACATTAGTTTTACTTAAACTTCTAAGAATACAGTAAATACAGTGGCAGCAGTTTGGAGTCCAAAAATAATGTATGTTAACACTTTCTACTGTATTAACCTACACGTATTCACCATTTAATAGATGCTCATGCATACTACGATCAAATTGCCTCTTAATTAGTCATTATGAAGGATTTGATAATGCCTAATGCTTGAATAAAATAATAAACTTTGCTAATTTTGGGCTCTTGAGGATGGGCCTTAGATAATGACTTTTCCATTGATTAGTTCAGTTCAGTTCAGTTTATTAGCATCACATTCTGACTTAACCTTTTTCATGGGGCTGGGATCAGCATTAGCATTACACCAGAAGAACTCTGAGGCCAAAATGCATTCATCATCTGAAATGAAATATTTTGTCATTTCTGCGTTAAACAGACACAAGCTATGTCTGGGTTTTAAACTACATCATGTCAAACCTGATGTTGATGTAACCCAGGTGAATGAGTCGTCCTTGGTTTTAAGGTTAATAGCACTTACAGATGCCGTTGAAAACACAAGAATTTGAAAATACATACTTTCCCTCTGAAGCACCCTCCCTGCCTTCAAAAGGCTAAATATAAGTACAGAGTGATCTGACGCTGTTTTATACACTGTGAAAAAGTGAAGTCACTTTTCCAAGCTTCTGTTCCAAGCCACAGAGCAGTGCAGTAGAGTCATGTGTGGATGGATCTGATCTTAATTAGTGATTACAGCTGTCAATCATGTATTTAACCCGCCCTCCTACAAAAAAAACATCCATGATTAGCCACTGAACTGGGTAAAATTTTTGTTTCCAGTGACACCACTTGAGTTATAATATGCTGAAAAGTAATAATGGAACTTTTTCCTGGCAGCACCAAAAACAATCCAGCGCTGCAGTTTTGATAAATATGATAACTCTAACTCCGCATGGCCTTCCGCTTCTTCCTCTTTTTCACATTTTATAGTGGGTGTCAAAGCAGTCTTACTTGCTTATCTACCACTATGTTTAATTATGGGCCGGAGTTATTACAGATATATACAGATAAACGTTATTTATCCCTGGGGGAATTCATTACTATCTACTTAATTAAAAAGACCAGAACAGGCACTGGGTCTCACAAGGTACTGTCACTTTTTAACAACCAAAATATTCATTTTCAGTTGACTTCATCACTAGATGCGACTAAATATTGTGAACTGAACTTTTAATACTATCCAAATAAATTGAAGTTAACTCTTTGTCACTTAGAATATGTTCCCTATTCTAAATGAAGGTTCTGATCATCAAGAAGCAGTAACGTGGAGGTGGAGACAAATCTGTTAGTTAATGGTCTTGCTGTTGAAAAATCATGCAAAATAAGGCATTAAATAAGTGCTTTATTATCACTAATAGTCACTGTTCTACTTAATAGGTATTTTAATGAGCAAGCAGTTAATGGTGGATATGTGTACCTTAATATTATGTATTACCTTCATGAGTCGATGGACGTTGGTGCAGTTAGACACAGACTTTCATGAGGAGCTCCTCATTGTTTGTCTCTGCTTGTTTTATAGACAACAAAGACTATGATGCATACCTGTCCTACACCAAAGTGGACCCTGACCAGTGGAGTCAAGAGACCAGGGAGGAGGAACGCTTTGCCCTGGAGATCCTGCCTGATGTCCTGGAGAAACATTACGGCTACAAACTCTTCATTCCAGATCGAGACCTCATTCCAACAGGAAGTAAGCAACCGTGTGTGTGTGTGTGTGTGTGTGCGTGAGTGTGTGCAGACACAGGCCTATGTATGTTTGTATAATCCCGCCCTGTTGCTGTTACACAGTAGACGCTGCAGTGTTGGACACATTTCATCATAGTTTTGTTTGTGTGCTGTCATCAGTGTTTGTTTTTCACTGTCACTGTCTTGTGTTTCCGTGTTTTGTGTGTTTAGGCCAAATTCAAGCTGAGTAATCTCACACAGAAAAGTAATGAATGATGATTGTTGAAAAGCAGCAATTGACGATATATCTGAAAACTGTTGATGAGAGGCTTTTTGATCATTTCAGTCTTCTATTACTCAAAGCACATTGGGTTTGAGACAAAATATTTGTGCAGGAATATATTGCCTTACTTTAATTCATTAATTTTCTGTCCACTGGCACCAAATATCTATATTATTATTTTTACATTTAAACCAATTCCCCTGCCAAGTTGACTCACCAGAGTTACATATATGTTTCATGTCAGCTGTCAGATTGTGTTGAATGAACAGCGCAATGCAGTGAATAAATGTACAATTCCTGCTTTTAGCTCTTTGAAGGCATTTTCTTCTTCTTCAGTGATACAGACATCAGTACATATGGTACTGCATTTAGGGGTTGCATCAGTATAAGATTTCAAAGTACATCATGGTATGAAAATTAACCTCCCAATTTGTTTTGCTCAAGTGTCACATACAGTATTCTAATTTTCTTATTTGTAATATCTATTTTCAGACTTTTAACACATACTTGTATAAAAAACAGGTCCCACACCCTCATAGATCATGTCCACATGCTGAATGATGCCACACTGATATAAATACACTAAAAGAAACATTTATACTTTATATATATTATAAATCACCTACTGGAACCTTAAATCATTCTCCCTTTCTGAATGTATATTTCTGTCATTAGTTCCTAAGTTACTTAAGGCAGGGAGGATGCATTTTCAATGTCAACCATAGACTTTATATAATTAGTGGATGAGGGAACCAGAAAGTCAACCATTAGTTTGTAAACTGCCATTTTGAAGCCAGTATATTTCTGTTCTTGTTGTTGCCATGTTGACTTTTTAGAGACACAATTAACCATATTTGGAATTTGGGAAAAAAATAAAAATAAAAAAAGGGGGTGGGGGCGCAGAACTAGAGGAGCAAAAGGTCAGAGGTCAGCTAATGCTAAGCTCTAGTTTACAGATTTGGTAAACTAGTAACTTTTATCAAACATAGTGTACTACAGTCATTTGCCAGTCTTGTCAATGGAACCTATTAGTCACAACTGAAGTACAAGGGTTTGTCAGGAAATAATGAGTTTTACTGAATAAACGGAAACTCTAAACATTCAACTGACCTGTCAATCAAAGCCTGACATGACAAAAAAATAAAAGGAAAACATTTTACTCACACTGAAACCTTGTTAATTGAGCAACCACCAGATCACTTATTAGAGGTTCCAAATAATACAGATCAGACTGGAATGAGTCTGGGAAAAAAATATTCTAAGAGAGAATTCCAATATAAGTCTGAAGGAGGCGGGGCTTTTTGGATCCACTCCCAGCAGACCTCAGTGCTATTAACACTATAAAAAATACTACCACAATGGCATCATCTTCTCTGTGTATATGTCTATCAAATATGGTAGATTTAGAAATGATGAAGATATGCCTTCTGTTCTGGCTCATCTTCTGGATAATAAAGAAACTGATCATGTTGATAGATATTGCCATGCAACATGTGTGTGATTTATTTATTTATTTATTTATTTTCAGAACAGTACTTGCTTTCATCCTGAGATAATAACAAAAATGTCCAAAAGTGCCATGTTTATAAATCTATGATGAAAGAATCTTTTAAAAAAATGGCCTGAATCCAGATTCAGATCCAGACCTGAACACTCTTTAAGGAGGACTGAGATATGGGGCACGTTGTGTAAATGTTTCATGTGTAAATGTGGTGATGTGTGACCTGATTATAATCATAGCAGGTTACAACAACAATAATGGGGGAGTTCCATATACCATAATACCTTCAAACTGTGATGCTTTCTGATTCAGTTATCACATTGTAGAAACGTTATACTATTGCGACCCAACTTGCAATATTTCTAGTATCGCCCTCGGTATCGTGTTAGTATCATATCATGAGTTATTCTGTGATTCCCACATGAAAGCCCTTTATAGTATTTCACAGTGGTTGTTCATGCACTATGCACCACCGAAATGGGAATACAGTGCACAGTGTGTATTGGGATCTGATATATTGAACAAATGTATCATCCTCCTTAGTTTGTATTAATAAATCCATGAAAATTCTGTCTGAACATATTCTCATGCGTGTTAACTTTGCTTAGTAGTCCATCTGTGCCAGTGGTACACAGTGTGCTCTAGTTAGTAGTGATGCTGTGTTTGTACTGTAGGTTTAATGTGGAACAGATAAAACGCAAACACATCCTAGTTGGTGCAGACAGAATTAAACATCAGTGAGAAATATGTGAAGGCTCTGAGCCCTCGCTGACTGAGTTGCCTCCTTCCCTTTAATCAAAAGAACATTGCCGCCAGCACCAGTGCCAAGCAAAATCATTGTAGATGAATGTCCAATCAGGGAAACATGGTATCTGATTAATCATATGTGAGATAAAAGTTGAGTGAGAGAAGACGCAGCCACTTTGACAACTGTGTTAAGCATGTTTCTGTGTCTGTTCTGTGTTCTTTCTGTGACTTCAATGTGAAAATGTTTATGTTTAGGTCTCACCAATGAGCATTACCAGGATGACACACGACTCTTTGGAGGTACTTGTCCTCAGTCTTTTCCTCTTGTATCAGCTGCTGTCATTTTCCCGCTCCTAGAAAGTAGCAGAGACATGCTTAGAGTGGCAGTGTTGTGTTATCTGAAGCACCAGACCTAGTTTAGATACTCAGCACCTCAGCCTTGTCAAACAGACTGTGCAGCTTTATCACTCACTGGCCCCCATCTGCAGTCATTAAATGCAGTGCTAAGCTTTGTCTGTGGATCTTCAACTGAGGTGTTGATTAGATCCCATATTAGTATGCTTTACACTGTACCAGAGCACAGCAGTGAATGTGTATACACACATGTACACTAGGGGTTGCACATCCTGCAGTCTTTTAGCACCTATACTGAGTATAGGGACATCATCAAGTAAAAGTAAAGCAGTATAGATAGGTATTATTAAACTTAATGAAAACTAAAACTGAAACAAAAGCTAGTTCTGAAAAATAACTAGTTTTGTTAGTAAAAACATTAATTAATAATGTTATATGGATTGAAGATGAAATCAACTTTATTTTTGTTTTCTTCCAAAGTTAGTGGCTGATGATGTACAACAATAAAATGGCTTTGCACAATATGGAACCTTTAATAAACTCCACTTGCGTTTTCAGTGCAGTTTTATTTATATAGCACCAATCATAGTACATGAAAAAAAGTATACAAAGGAAACTATATGGAGAGAAAACCCAACAGATCCTCCAGGACCAAGCTCAAGGTGACAGTGAGGAAAAACTACAGAAGGAAAAACCTCCAATAGAACCAGACTCCAGGTAGGCAACCATCTGCCTGGACCAGCTGGGGTTAGTGGACAGAGGAGAGAGAAAATAAGAGTGCGGAGACAGAACAACAAACAGAACCGACACTGGACGGCACAGACAAACACACAGACGCAGGCTGGTGTCCAGAACCACACAGTAGGAACAGACTGAACCAGAACCAGAACCAGAGATACCTGGAGAAAGGAATGAAAAGGTAAGAAGAGAGATAGCAGAGAGGGGAAAAGCACAAACTATGAGACAGGGAAGATGCAAAGTTAGTGACAAATAATGGTGACATGTATGAGGAGGAGGAGGAGGTGGAGGAGGAGCTCTATGCATCACTGTCCTTCAGCAGCCTAGGACTACGCAGCTGAAACTAAGGGATGGTTCAGGATCACCAGAGCCAGCCCTAAGTATAAGCTTTGTCAAAAAGGGAGGTTTGTAAGTCTAGGTTTAATGATAGAGACAAGAATGAACCTTTTCCATATTCTATAAATCAAAGCTTATTCCTTTTTAACACTAAACCACTGGTCTGCAACTTTTTAGAAGTGATCTGCCTCAGATTAAATGTGCTAACATACTTTAATAAGATGAATGGGAAAACAAATGATAACTGTTCTGGTTAACTATATATGTGATAAAGTGTTAATAAACATATACAGTATAGATTGGGTTATGTACATTTATACAATTGATTTCTAAATCTTCCTCCAGAAAGAACCTGTAAAGTGAATGTATTATAATGTGCAGACAGTGTTCTGAAGTAGATCTTGTGGCTCTGAGACAAACACTCCTTTTAATTCACATTTCACATTTTGACTCAAGACTATATTTTGGAAACTGCAGCCAACCAGCATTTTTGACTTAATTTTCTTTATTAGTGACTCAAAATTGCTAAAGTTTCACTACTTTTATTCTGGAGGCATTTTACATGTAAACCAGTGCAATCAAATCAAATGAGAATAAAAATAACACTATTTATATATTAAAACTAAATCAAAACTAAAATAGTAGAATTTCAAAACTGAAAACCATTGATACATACAGTATAATACTATGGTTTTCAACAAGGTGATTAAAAAAGGCTTTAGTAATGTTTCAATCAGATCATGATCTTCTCCCGACATGGACCTATAACATGTTGGAGCCTAAACCCTGATAGTTTTGAATGTCTTCCATCCTCCCCGCTTACCAACTGAAATATAGAACACTGAAAATTCCTCAGTGAAAAGTGACATTGAGATTATATATATCTGTGGTTGGCAGACAAGACAGCGACAACATTTTTACTGGTGACTGGGTCACATCAGGTTTATAGGGCATCAGGTCATTGGCATAAATATATTTCTGTGAGCGGCAAGAGAAGAGAGAGATAAATATAGTGAGACAAGAAAGATGTCTCTGGAATGAACAAGAGAACGTGAGCACAGTCACAACAGCTTTGCTTCAGACAGACTTACAGGTGACACAGCCAGAACGTGACACTTCCGCACATTTAATCTACATGTGGTGATATGTCAGAATGAGCTGCCAGACTCTCCACCTGGCTCCTGCTCTGTGTCTGCCCTGTTGGCGGTCATGTGACGGCACTGCCAACGACCAGTGGACGTCATGCTGTAAAAGTCGACTCTGGGCGGTGAAGTCAACTTGTCAGCCGGTCTGTGCAACCCCTAATGTGCATACACATGCAGTAGGAATGTAAATATGTAACAGACAGCATAATAAGACCTGCAAGATGGCAGAGTTCCCGCCTGTCATTGTCTTGTGTTGTGTCTGAGATTCTGTGTTTATCCATCAGTGTTGAATATTGGTCCTTGTCCTCATTAAGTGAGCAGCTCCATCATGCAACCGTTTTGCCAGTATTAACTCTAACATTCTAATGCTCTAATGTTCGATTAATTTTCTCTTCCTTTTCCTTGTTTCCTGGTTACTTCAGCTTATATAGAAGATGTGGCTCGCTGTGTAGACCAGAGCAAGCGCCTTATCATAGTAATGACACCTAACTATGTAGTACGACGAGGCTGGAGCATCTTTGAGCTCGAGACGCGGCTGCGTAACATGCTGGTGACCGGCGAGATCAAGGTCATCCTGATCGAGTGCGCCGAGTTGCGTGGCATCATGAACTACCAGGAAGTGGAGGCTCTCAAGCATACTATCAAAACCCTCACGGTCATCAAATGGCGCGGCCCCAAGAGCAACAAGCTCAACTCCAAGTTCTGGAAGCAGCTGCAGTATGAGATGCCATTCAGACGCACAGAGCCCATGCTCACCCATGAGCCGGCGCTGGACGTCAGCGAGCAGGGCCCCTTTGGAGAGCTGCAGACCGTCTCTGCCATCTCCATGGCTGCAGCCACCTCCACCGCCATGGCCACCGCCCACCCTGAGCTGCGCTCGTCTTTCCACAACACCTACCACACCACCATGAGGCAGAAACACTACTACCGCAGCTATGAGTTTGACATTCCCCCGGGAGGGACCCTGCCACCTCTGTCCTCTCTGGGGAACCAGCACACCTACTGCAACATCCCACTAACACTGCTGAACGGACAGAGGCCTCCGGGAAAGAGCCGAGAGCACAGCCTGGAGGAGGCACACGCTAACAACGCCATGCTCCCTCTGCTTCCAAGAGAAACCAGCATCTCCAGTGTCATCTGGTAATAATGAAGAATCCGCTGTAGGAAAATCAGTCAGGGTCAGACAGAGTGAGGCTCGGTGCAAGTCAACACAGCGAACAGTCGAAATTATAGGAGGAAGTGTTTTGGATCCCTTTGGTTCCAACATTTGACAAACAGTGGCAAGGGATGGAGATACAGCTGTTTTTGGACACAGTTTCCCTTGTTTTTTTTTTTTTGTTTTTTTCCCCAAGTGGACAGCGCCTCTGTTACAGGGGTTGTTTTCTATGTGGAACTACAGGAAATTTAATTAAAACTCACTGTTTCATCAACTGGCGAGAGATGGACTTGTATGAACTCTACAGGAAAAGTAAAGAACCAACACAATGGCAATTGTGCACACTAATACGAACACATACACACGTGCATACATATAAACAAAAGGAAAACAGGGTCTTGTACATATATTTCAATTTATTTGTAGCATCAGTGTTCTCCTGTTTTGTTCTTTTGTTTGTTTTATTCAATCATGTTTGTTGCCTTCTCTACTGTAGAACTTTGCTTTAACCTGTTCTCCAGAGTTGTATATTTTTATTGTTTTCCCTTTTTTCAGTTTGTTCTTTTTCTTATTTCAGTGCGCTTGTTTGAAAAGCCAGTATGTCATGTACCTGCGCTGTTGTGTTTTTATGTTTGTTTTTAATCTTTGTGTAGTTTAAAAGAACTTTTTTTAACACTTTTGGAATTGCCTGGACTTTTCAGGAGCTTCAAGGAGCTGAAACTTCTTTTTGTTTACCTGTAAAAGGTGTATCTAGTTTAAAATGAATCTCTCTTTTAAAAAAAATCATAGAATATGCAAAAAGAAGGAGGAGCTGGCAAAAATAGACCATCTTGTGGGACCCAGAAAGAGGAGCGATTGGGAGGCGGTGCTAGTCCTCTCCAATCACATAGACTGACAGACTGGCAGATCTCTCTCTAAAGCTTCATATTTTCTATTGAAACAAGCAGCCTTGCTGTTTTAGAGTGATAGTGAAATGCCTCACCTTAAAAAGAAATCTGTAGATTATTTTAAAAAGAATTCTATTTTTATAACAGAAAAGAGTTTGCTTGAGAAGTCATACTTATTTGCATTACATCTACCGTAGAAAGGGGATTTGTGTATGTGTTATGCTGGTTTTGTACACTTCCAATGTGGTTCCTGGTTTGTTAAGAGACTAAGGTGGTTTTTGAGTCCCACACGAATAAATATGTCCTCTACTGTTTTAGATTCAAAAGTCAAGCATTTCCAATGTTTTGATTTTTCAAACATGTTATTCCCATCCTTATAATTACTTTGGTTCATATGGATAGTTCATGTTTAAGGAAAGAAAAGAATACATTTGTGTTTTGAAAGACTTTTTAAATATATTTGAAGGTGTGACTTTTGAGTATGCATAGCAAATAGATATGTATTCTATATATAATATAGATATTTATATAAATATATAAACACGATTTTCACTTGGAAAGAAATGTCTATCTTTATAGAAACACAATCATTATCAGTTGCCCTTACTTTCTCACTGCACATTAAAAACATTGATTTCCTTTTGATGTTTTCCTTTTTGTCCACATTTGACCATTTGGTTTCAGGCAAACACCCATAAAGGATAGTGATTACACTTTCATACAGAATTATATTCAAATATCCATTAGTGAATGTGACTCTTCTAGTGAAGATGCTCAACTAATAGCGGAGTGAGTTTATCAGTTTCTATTTCTGTTGGAAGATCTGCCTCAGGGACGGTGACAGAAATCATCCTGTCCAATGTGTGGTACTGTTCCACTATACACTGCAGACCTCCGCTGTGCCTTCAATCTCCGACTGCTCCCATAATAGACAACACATTTGCTTCAGTAGTGCCAGGCACCCTGGTGATTTTCCTTCTATCTCGTTTCAGTGATTACAGTCGACTGTAAATAACCATAGTCTGGATTAATTTCAACACAGGATCCCAAACTAAACCCTAAGGGGCAATGAAATGTGTTTCCCAGCAGCGAAGATCCTGTACTTATGTAACAGTATCAGTACAGCAATATAAAAATACTCCAAGTCTTGAGCAAAAATCAATCCTACAAGTATACTATATTTACCTCAAACATGAGCCAACCACAACCTGTGTTGGCCAAAAATACCTGCTTTAATCTGTACCAATGTGTTGTATTTCAAAATGCTGTTATATTATTTGTCTTGTCAACTCTTTATCTGAAAAGTAACTAGTCACTAAAGCTGTCGCATAAATGTAGTACAGTAAAAAGCATAATATTTCATTAGGAAATGTAGTGGAGTACAATATAAAGAAAAAAGAAACACTTGAGTAAAGTATAAGTGCCTTGAAACTGTGCTCAAGTACTGAATTTGAGAGTAATAATCAGGAGCGTAATACATTCACATCATGTATAAAGTATATTATGGACTCGTAGTATGTTACAAGAGCAACACACTCTGTATAATTATATAATGTATTATCCTTCAGAATATAGTATATATATATATAAACATGGAGAGCACAAACAGAGTAATAAATCAATGGTGTGGAATGAGAGAGATTAACATGAGTATCCAGCAGTCCAAAATCTACTGTTATGGTCTCATTGGTCTTTTAGTCTTAGATGCATAATCGCATTTGCAGGTTTTCCTGGTTCCATACTGGATGAGTGTTTGGATAAAGATCTTCAATTGCCAAGAACTAAATGTCACGTTATCATTCCTTGCAAGCGAGCTGCTCAGCAGTACAGCTACTTTTCCACCATTCTGGACTGAAACGTATTGTCAAAAACAGTACTAAAGTTTCTCCTTTTTGCTTCTAGACTCTTAAGTGTGAATGTCATTGTCGGTGCCCATTCTTTGTTCCTGTTTCCTGTCTTTTATCGTCTTGGTTTACAGAGGTAGAAAAGCCAAACAGAGAAAAAAACAACTTTTAAATTGTGTGTTACATTTTTTTGCTTAAAGCCAAGGAGACTTATTTGAAGCCTGACTTCTGCTTAGTAACATAAACACGATGGTGGTTGAGTACTGCCAAACAGTGCCATCTCCTGGGGATTAACCCTACCTACAAGGGATGTTTGTGATTGAACGCTGGTAAACACACCAACAGAAAGCATATTTACTGTTTCTTTGACAACCCCATGAGAAAACAGTGGAGAAGAAAAAGTGGGACAGAGGGAGAAGACAAGGACAGACTGAAGCGTTAAGAAAGGAGTTTGTCGTTATTAAAGGAATGCTATGGACATTTTTGTAAATGAACAAAAGGGGGAATCTGAAATGAACCATAACTGCTGGGATTTACTTTAGCTGGGATGCTTTTATAAAAGACGCCAATAGTCTGAGGAATACACAGCACGTTGTCAACCACAAGTAGAGCTGGTGACTGTTGCGTGTTGGCAACCTCCTGCCAGACAGCTGGGGTTTTATTAGCAGACACAGGATTAATAGACTCTTTATTACCCAGAGCAATTAAGGGCTTAATTGGAGGGAAAATAGGCCCCATCAAGAGGGAATGGGTAGAGGAGATAGACAGGAGTAAGCATATCTTCAGAGCAGCGTCCACAACGACATATGGACAAGGTTGTCTATGCGTGTGCACATGCATTTGTGTTTGTGTATCATTTAGCCCTTTTCTGACCACAAGGGGGTGTGTAAGAGTTACCAACACTGCTTACAGATGCATAATATCTGCTGTTTTCATTGGCCCTGCTTACTTTAGGGTGTCATTATTTCTGAATACATGTGTTCATTAGCTGTGCCGATGGAGTTACATGATCACTTCCATTTGTCCTTCCATTACACAACAAAGTACCAGTCTGATTTTCACAGGGCCAAAGGTGTACCCCTTAAATTTTGGGATATAAAACGGAACAAAGCCTGGAATTGTTTTTCCTCTTTCTATACCCTTGCAGAGCCTCAGAATAACTTTAAATTAACACACAAACTAACCAGTAGCACTAATTGACAAAAATGGAGGAAAACACTGGTCAGAATTTGTGGTTTAACAATAATGTGGAATAGGAAAAAGAATGAAGTCTCGGCTTTGGTAGAAGATTCCATACATTGAGTACAATTTTATCCTGGACCATAGTGATTACCAACCAGGGAATAAACACAGTTTGATCAAATATAATATAAATTTGCATGCATTTGTTAAATAACTAGGTGCGTGTCATAATGGTCTTCAGTAAATGTGCATTAACAAGTAAAGTCAGTTGAAACCCTCCTACACTACTGTTGCACTCAAAGACTACTTAGCTAACACGCCAAAATAGTTACAATAAAGTAACATAGTAATGAAAGCGAGCTTTTTTTTTTTTTTGCTATGAAAAAACCTTGTGGTACTCTACAAGGTCTATACAGTATATCTTGGTATCCATGGCACCGAGAGGAAGTGAGGACTGAGCATCAGCAGTTCATTTCCATCCTGAAAACCTGGTGTGTACAGACATTCTACAACAAATGCAAAATCCATGGGGTATTTTGAGCTTAAAATACACATTCTGGAATCAGACTTGCATTAACTTTTTCAAATGAGTGTAATATGTCTTCTTCAATATGTTGTTCTAAGTTTTCCATAGAATAAATGTTAAAATATTTATGTAAATCTACAAATACACAGTTGAGGGCCAGTGACAAAAATATGAATAAATATTACGGATAACAAATACTGACAATGTGTATTTAGGTTATCATCCATATGAGTCATCTGTCGTCTATAAACATGGCAAAGCACGGCTGTAGTGCATCAGAGGGAAAAGAGCAGATAAACACGACTGGTTCTACTTTACTTTAAAACTCTACAGCTTTGGGAGGCACCTTTTCACAGAGTTGTCTTTCAGAAACCAAACTACCACTTGAAACACACGCTCATAGACTTTGAATCGGGAAGAATCTCTGAATTATTTTGTAGTGGTCCATTTCAACCGGTTGAACCTTCAGTAAATAAGGCAACAGACCTCTTGAGTTTGAGTTCACTGACGGTTAAATCAAGAGCTCGCCATCGTGTTTGTTCAAGGATGCTTTTCAAACCATTCCATCGAGCCTTCCGTACACAGAAATGAGGCAGATTCCTTTCTAGTTTTCTCTCAAACACAGTCAGAATTTATATGCCATTAACAGACACTGACTCAAGTGCAAATGGTCTACCCAGTAACAAGAGGTCATTTCATGCTCCAACAGCTCTGAGAGTCAAAAATACTGATTTCTAAAATTTTCCTCCTGACTTTCCCCTTCCACTTAATTTTCACTTCCTCTCCTTTACTTGGATATTATCCAGAAATGAGCCAAGAGGGCTATGTGTAAATGTAAAACGGTAACCTTCTGGTCAGGTTATTTTGTCAAAGTGAGCCAAAAAGGACCACCGGGACTGAGCACAGGTATGAGCCATCTGGCCTATGAACGGTTACTGAATCATTTAGATGCTGAAAGGCGGATTCCAGTCTCCAGACGCTGTGCTTTTTTCATACTACTGTACCAATGCAATGAGAGAATGTATTACATTTACTTAAGTCTTTGCCTTGCTGTTTTCTAACATAGATGTTGCACACAAAGCCAAAAGAAGTTAAGAAACATCTCCCGTATGAAGGAAAAAATGAGGTAAGTTATTTTGCTTGACTATATTTTTTAAAGCCGGTGTGTAAAAAAAAAAAAAAAAAAAAAAAAGTCTAGTCACTGAAAAATTCAACTGAAAACCTTGAGGTGAATTTAATCAAGTTGTGCTTATTAGAAGAAGCACAATCATAGTTATTTCGGACAGATTGAACAGTCTTGCATTAAGAAGTTGTGTAAGTGGTCTGTTTTAATATAAGGAGAATTTCTCCTTTGATATTATGCAAATCATTGTTGTAGTTTGTAACAGGTTAAATCCAGCTCAATGTGTTCTTCTTCACCTTATTAACACAAAGTAATGCACATTTTCTTAAACTGAGATATGATGTATTTTGATACTTTTATATAAAAAAGGGGAGGGGGGCTTTCATTTTCATGAAATTCTTTTTTTTAACCTAACATTTAATCTCAAATAATCTAAATAAATTGATCATATCAGAAGCCCTGCAGGTCTTTGTGTTTATATGCAACTAATTCCTCTGCATATTTTGGTGGATTTGTTTTCCAGTGAGTCAGCCCTCCATACTTCTAGATATGATGTGCCAAGAGAATTTGAGTCTGCAGAGACAGGTAGAATATTACCTGAGGTGCTTTTTCTCTCTCTCCCACGTCTGCACCTGTCTGTGTGTATCTGTGTGTGTGTGTTGGTGTGCAGGTGGATGGATAGAAGGCTGCACATGCACAGGACAGCTGCTGAATGTGGTCTACTGTTGCACTCTGGTGGTCTACCATGGCATTTCACTGCTATTTACTAGAACCAGTCACAGATCTGAGCCATCTCACCTGATTTGTGACTGACTGAACACTAAACTGATGTGTATATAACCACAGCTCTATGAGGCTTAATCACATGCTGATGACTTTATCAATGATCTATATAAATGGATGACGTAAATCACTCTGACTCAGATTTTTCAAGGAGACATTCGTCAGAATTGTAGGTTCATTGCAGTTATCGCTGCTTTACATAGTTTTTATCTCCTGCATAAGATGCTTTGTGCTTCCCTTGTGGAAAGAGTAAAAACAAATGCCGATACACAAACACACAGTCACAAGGATCATAAAAACATTTGACATAAGGTTTTATTATACAAAAATAGTTTATATAAAAACAATAAGTTATGAATTCCAGCAGCTGCTTTGTATTTTTCCTCTTTTATAACATCTCCTGCCTTCAACATACTTTCTTTATCTCTCTCTTATTCTCACATACACACACATACACACACACAAACACACACTCATTTTGTCTGTATTGGTCATTTCACTGTCCTGAAAGACCAAGCACATATATAGTATGAAATTTCAGTCCCTTTCCACCATCTGACATCATCTCCTAATCTATAAGAGCCATGTACAGGACAGGGAGCTCGTCGGTTCTGTCAAACCTTCTGAATTTCCACTGTGGACCGTGACCTACTTCCCGTAAAACATCTCCAGGAGCACCTCCTCAATGTTGACGGCCCCTATGACGGGTCTGAAGAAGAGCTGGGCGACCACCGGCGGGCTGATGGCCCTCAGCATGGACAGAGCTATGAGCAGTTTGGCGAAGCGCGTCGTGTCCTCCCGGTGGATCAGCCGGACGTGTTCGTTCAGAGCCTGGTGCGCCTCCCGACGCAGGGACTGGATGTAGTGGAGGCAGCGCAGACCCTCCAGATCTGACAGAGGAGGGGAGGGGGTGCACAATAAAGTCATTATGAAATAATAACAATCCAAAAAAAGAATAGATGTGAAAGGAAACTACAGGTAATAATTTGCATGGGTTAGGAAGCTTGGATTTCTATAGGTGTCATATAGTTAGTGTATGTTTTGACTTCATATCATCATGTTTCATATCGTCATCTTCAAATTTTTTGGACAAAAATTACTTTCTTGCCTACATCATAAAATACTTAAATTCTTAGTAAGTTTTTTGAAAAATGACTGACGATATGAAACGTGCTGATATGAAGTCAAAACACACATGCACAAGCTATACATGAATTCGGACAAGCTTCCAAACACATGCAAATTATATTTAAACACATTACAAGTCTGACTATGATTAATCCACTTTGCTTCTATGATGGTCTACTAACTTATGTCCTAATACATCCAGTCCATGTGATGATGATAATAATATATTGGTAGGTTGTATTTCTCTCTGGAATATAATAGAAACCAACTTCCAATACTTCAGATGTGTTTTATTAGATATATCCCGGGTGATGGTGGTCTATGTAAACTCAGCCCTCCATGTGCCACCTAGGTTAAATAAGTTTGTCTCGGGTTAAAGCCCCTGACCCACCTGGATTAAACAGCACAGCGCCCTTCAGATACGCATACTCCTTGGTACTGATATCCACACTCCAACACGTCTTCAGGAAGGCTTTGATCGCTTCGATATCCACGACAGAGACCCCGGCCGTGGCCCTGCTCTGCCCGGCCAGCTGCTCGCTGTGTCGGTCAGGCAGTCCGGTGAGGATCCGCTGCAACATGCTGGGCTCCACCGTCTCCGTGGTCTCAAAGTCCACTCGGTCTTGCGCGAGTCCCAGCACCAGCAGAGGCGCCCAGCCGCTCCGGATGAGCACCAGCTGGTCGTCCTCCGGCAGCTCACGAAAGCAGGGGACGTTTTTCACGAAGCGCAGTGTTTTCACCAGAACGGCCGAGGCGGCTTTGCACGTCACCTGCGGGGAGCGGAGGACACCGCGGCGCCGCGTCGAGCCGCAGGAGCACGGCTGCTGGCGGAGCTCCTGCAGGGGACCCGGGGCGGCGGCGGAGGAGGAGGAGGAGGAGGAGGAGATGGAGGAGGAGATGGAGGAGGAGGAAGAGGAGGAGGTCCTGTGGAACAAGTGCTGCACTGTTTGTTGTTGTTGGGGTTGTTGCTGCTCCTCGGTGATCGCCAGGCTGTCACTCTTCAGTATGTTATAGAGGATACTGTTGTTGCTCCGGCCGCCGGCGCCCCGACAGCGGCAGCCCTCCAGCCCGGCCATGGCCTCTCTACATGGGCAGGAGCTTGAGTGCGTCCCGCTGTCTCTTTGAAGCGCCGGAGGTCAGAGACAGAGGTAGCGCTGTTTTCTTAGCCCCCGATAGCCCCGAGCGAAGGGCGGCACGTTTATATTAGCTCCCGTTTGTCCCCGCACTTTAATAGCTTGTTCACTCTCTGCATATTCCGCCTCCCCAGACTCTGGCACCTCCTCCCTCTCCACCTCCTGCTCCTCTCTCTCTCTCTCTCTCTCTCTCTCTCTCTCTCTCTCTCTATTTTTTTTTTTTTTTGCCCATACACTTTAAACACACACTCACCTGTCAGAGATCCCACAGTGCTCCAGACCATTACACTCATCAGTAAAGTCATTTGTGTTTATCTTAGAGGTGAAACAAAACCCAAACTGTGTCTGTCTACTACTACTTTGGGCTGCTCCCTTCAGGGGGTCTCCACAGCAAATACACTATGACCCTGTCCCCTGCATCTTCTACCTGCATGTTCTCCCTCATTTACATCCATAAATCTCCTCTTTGGTCTTCCTCTTTGCCCTCATCTTCCTCACACCTCTGCCAATGTCCTCCTGAGACCCAGCAATGCATTTGTGTCCTCTGTAGTGGATGAAAGTTTCACAGGTTTACATAAAATATATATATTTTTTTATTAATAAAAAAAAATGCTGTCCGCTGCAAATTACATTCCATAAAAGAAATCTATCTGAAAAAACTGTTGCATCATGCTGTTTCCAATCAATGCAATTATTTAATATGTTTTTTTTTTTAAATGCTCAAACTTTTCTTTTCTGGTTTCAGGGGGATATAGTCTCTATTCCTCACTACTGTCTGAACCATCTCAAATCTGGCTTCTCTCACTTTGTCCCCAAAACGTCCATCCTGAGCTGTCCCTCTGATGTGCTCGTCCCTAATCCTCTCCACCCTTATCACTCCCACAGAAAATGTCAACATCCTCAGCTCTACTTCCTATCTTTTCATCAGTGCAACCGTCTCCAAGCCGTACAATATTGCTGATCTCACTGCTGTCCTGTACAACTTACAGATAAAGTGTGGCTGCACCATATGAAACATTAAAAGTACAGCAGTCAGTGGGTCTATGTGATAATTAAACAGTTTCTAAGATTAATTATCAGAGAAATACAAAAGCTGCTGAAAAGACAAACAAGGAATCAGAGCCCAGTTCTATTCTCAGCATTACCTTGACTCTCTGGCAGTACTGTTTATCAGGCAGCAGCCGGTAAAAATATAGGACGCCGACGGATCTGAAGGCTTAATTATTTTAGGGACAATTTATATGATTTTCTATGAGAAAGAAGAAGGAAGAGCTGAGCTGTGAAGGCCAGTCTCCAACCTTGACTCGGACACACTGATATTGATTTAACCGTGAAAACAGGAGCTGGTGAATTATGATGTCATGACTCAATGCTCTCCTTGCCTCTGTCACTGAAGGAGGATGTGGAGGGGAGGAAAGGGAGGAGGAGGCATGAGCTTCTTTGAAGGAGGGGAGGAGTGGAGGTCAGAGAGTGAGAGACTGAAAACGACAGGTCTGGAAGAGGCAAGTGAATTAAAAGGTTTCTCTTAATTGTCTGTAAAATGAAGCACAGGTTATAGGGTTGACCGCTACTGAAGGAACCACTGGGGGTTTGAGGCGATTAGAAAGTAGTTTGCTCATAGAAAGGAAAAAGAGAAAATGTGAGATATGAGGGGAAAAAGTTAGCACAATGCAAACATTTGAGCTCAAACCCTGACTACTGGTACCGTATGTGGGCCAAAGGTTGAGCCAGCTCTGGAGACACACCTAATATCCTCACACTGTGTTAGAAGTGTGTTCACACAAGGTAGTCTTTGGTGTGGAGAGAAGATGACACTGAGTGCATGGTTACATTGGTGAAATAGCAGTAAGCAGGACCTCACTGTCCCCTGCTCTGTTGCTTCGAAGGACACGGCTATGAATGGAGACAGGATGAAAAACTTTTGCAGTAGTGCTACAACATTGTTCAGAGGCCAAATGTCTTTGTATTGATTTAGCTGAGAGAGAAAACAGAGAGATTTTTCACATGTTTATATCAAGGACACCGCGGGATAAACAGCCTTCACTCAGCCTGTCTCTTCTCCTGCTCAAGGCCCAGCCAGAGCAGGTTATAAAAATCCTTTCGTCTCAAGGAGAGATTACATTATGTCTTGTTGCAAAAGCACAGAGATGAAAAGACAGCTACAGTGCTTTGTCGTCTTTGTCTTGCTCTTGGGTCCTCCTTTTCATCATTTGTTTATTTAAAAAAATGTACATGATGTACTTAAGTATCTCTTCTCCCAACTCACCCAAATAAAATGTCTTTCGGCTAAGTATTGCTCAGACCGACAGAGACTGAGTTTAAATTCCAGTGAAAAATGTGGATAAAATCATTCGCAATACTTCTGGAATACACTGCAGGAAATATCATCCAGCCCTCAAACAAGCTGCGATACTGTGAAACAGCATGAAATAAAGAAACTTTTGTCATTTAGGAGCAAAAACTCTTGTAAGTCTAGAAAGAGCATTTTCTTTTCTCTTCATGCAACCATTGAAATTATATTAGTGACAAAAATCATAATTATAGTTTACTGCTCCTCACATACAGTAGGCATACAGTTATACACTACAACCGATTCAAAACCTTGGACAAAAAATGTTCTTAAATGAGAATGACCTGGACAAGAAATTTGTATGTAGTGTATTAAATAGTAGAAAGGTCATCACTGAATATGACTATATGTCCAAATGATGCTGTATCAAGCATTAAAATTTCAATCATACACTGGTAAATAGTACATGTGAATGTCCTCCTATTTTTTTTTATTTCCATGTGACCTCCATGAAGCGTCCTTTCACACAACTTCATACTGATTTGGGAGTCAGAGAGAAAAATGTCTTTTCATTAAAAGCATGACTCTGAGCAGAAAAAAAAAGTGGTAATATGTGAAGTTACTGTCCACGTTTGTCTTTAAAAACCATGCTATTTTCTGTAACAGAAAAAATATGAAATGCTTTGACCAAAAAGGTCAGCTTTGAGTGGAAAAAGAAGAACCAGAACTAAGTTATTGAAAAGAATTAATTAAACTAAAGGTTCAGTGCAGCAGAAAATATCGACATCCCAGTCTGATGTTATAGAGATGTGGTACCAACATCGCGGGTCCATTGTTCTAGGTTTTCTGTGATATGGAGCAGACTTTTTCCCTGGCCAAGTGCCTGCTGGTTCTGGGCCCAGTTGAAAATGGGTCAGCATAGGGAGGCGCTCTCACAACCCTATCATATATGGGTGGAAATGTGAGAACACTTTTCGCAAAACATCACGCCCTGTGTGTGTGTTTGCGCAATATACACATATATGTCAAATCCCAGTCCAGTCATGGTGGCGGAGTTTATTTATCTCCTCTAAAGCAGGAGGGCCTGTTTTTACAATTTGACGAAAACATCTCTTCATTTTCTTATCTCGCTTTGTGCCTTTGTGTCTAGAGTGTTAAAATTTAGAGCAAGGTCAATACCAAGGAAGCTACTTACACTGACAAGGGTCATGGGAAAGTGACACAGACAGGAAGGAAAGACAGAATGGAGTGCACTTGAAGTTTCAGGTTCTCTGTATGTTTGTGTTTGTGAATATTTAATGTTTATGCCATCGCTTATACATGAAAATCAAACTTCTTTGCAGTAGATGTATCTCTTTAACATATACTTTGAAACTCTAAACTTTCTCAGTATTAGTGAATGGCTCAAGCAAATACACAAAATGGGCTCAATAAATAAGTATTGTTATGTTATGTGCTTTTGCAGCAGTAAGCATTTCCTGAAGGCTGATCACACAAATGAATTTCTGAGGTTGCTGTGACCCAAGGAGACAGCTCTTTGGCACATTCAGCTGAACCGGCCTTGAAAACAAGTGTGGAGAAAAAACACAAGGTTTTTACCAAACACTTGGGGCTTAGACACCCACAGACACTCCAAGACAGGTCTCAGAAACTTGAGAGGACAACTTTGTTTGATTCAAGGCTCAATATTAAATGGCTCCCATGGAAAAGTCTTGTACTGTATTGTTTGTTGATTTGTTGGGCGCTCTTCTGGCGGTTGCTATAGTGACTGCCTCCATTTTCTCTCTGTGGCTGCTCACATAAAGGACTGTGTCCTTGTCTCTATAATAGTTACAAATTGAATACTGCACTTTCCAAGGACTCATGTCACCAACTTACAGCAGAGTGAAAGTGTGTGTATGTGTGTGTTCGTGTGCTGGAGAGACAGAGGACAAGTTTGCTTTATATATATGAGGTAAAATGTGCAGGATTTTTACTTTGTCTTGATTTATTAAATTGCAAAATGAAACTGCATCAACATTAATGAATGCAAAATCAAAAGCTAAATGATATCAAACATATTGAAATATTTGCCAACACAACCAATCTACTTGAGGTTATGTTACAATAATTTGGTTAACCATTCAGATCAGAAGCAAATTGTCAAACATCATCAGTATTGATGCACTGACCTGTTAAAGCATGCCTCAACTGTGTTTCAGCCACAAATGCCCCTCATGTGCACGTAATTAATTATTAATAGTGCTTATGATTACATCTTTTGTTTATTATTTACCATTGTTTAGTTTTATTTATTTAACATAGAGCATGCACAATGTCATAGCCAGGTTTACCTACTAGTTAGTTTCCATCTGCAATAGGCACAACATTAAATACTAAACAAGTGCATATTCAAGGCAAAACAACAATGGATAAGGTCAAATATACAGTCATGGTATGGCTATATTGTGCTTTCATACCCATCCCACGTCATTATTAGAACATAAAGCACCCACATACTGTAGAAACATACTCTTTCAGTCTCATCAACACAATCATAATAAAAAAAAAAACAGGGTGTTACAGTGACACACTTCTTTGTCCATGTTGGCGGTTACTTAAAATTCTTTTCTAATATCACAAGAAAGAATATGAAAATCATTTTCAGACTATGCAGGAGCTGATTCCATTCATTAATGGCTTTAAAATGAATAGGCAGATTGTGTTAAAGGCAGAGCTTCTTTTAGGGACTCTACAGACACACTGAGCGATTGACCTTGAAGCTCTGGTCATGTGCTCTGAGCAAAGTTATACACATTTTTACAACAAGAGGAGGTGCTGTGGTATGAACTACTTTAAATGCAAACCAAACATTTGAGTGCAAAACTTTGCATTTTATATTAAAGTATATATATTCAATTACATGAATATTTGCATATACAATTGTGCTTTCCTATCCAAGGCTTTAAATGCCTGATTGTAAAATGAGATGACTGGTTTAAATGTTGCCTCTTGGCCATACTGTATGTCAGCCTCTGTATGATGTACACTTTTAAAGTCAATAAATATTTGGAAAGGGCATTAAAACATACTGCAACAGTGTTCTTGAAATTTCGTGTAAGACATTATAACTTGAGCCAATTTAAAACTTTATACATCTGGCATTTTGTAGCCCCTTGTTCCAGTTCATTCCTTTGTTGGTATATAACTGCATCATCTGCAAACATCAGCATGTCCACATTGTGACACCCCAATGGTAGATTGTTGATATACAAGCTGATCTGCAAAGGCCCCGATATAGATCCCTGTGGCACTCCCATGTCACAAGATCTTATTAATGACAACTCATTACTGACAAGTAATGACTCATACACTGACAAGTAGTTTTTCGGTCACAGGTCTTCCACTGACTTATTTATGATACTGGTTGTATTAATGTGTTTGAGAAAGGCACTTGTTTTCTGTTGTTTTGTCTTTTTAAGTATTTTAAACTGCTTCTCTGGTATTCGACCTAAAACCTTGTAATCCTAACAAGAGATGCAAGGCACAACAAACCCCTGCCCTCTTGCACGTATTGTAGCTTATTTTGGCATCGATCCAGCTGATGTCATCATGCGTGTACTGATGTCAGCATAGCAATTGCCTCTATTTACAGCATGTGCCAACTTTGAAGTAAATTGAAACAAAATGGATGTTTGTACAGACGTTTGAAATTTCACCTATTATAAGTAAATGGGGGGGGGTTTAAAAATTATATGACCTACTTTTCCCAAAATGTAGTCACATGTCTTCTGGGTTACTGGCAGTCTATAAACCCAATTTGGTATGAATTCAACCGATAGTTTTGCTGCTACAGTGTTAACAAACAAACAAAGAAACAAACCGAACCAAAACAGTACCCGTGCCTCCCCTTTGGGGGGTGGGGTAAATAAAGTCGCAAAAAATAGACAATCATGGGTCTAAAGAGGGGGAAAAAAAGGTTCTATTCTCTTCACAAGGCTATTAATAGCTGCCATTGTCACTAGAGCCTAGTAAATCACACCTGATGTTTTTCCAGTTTCAGACATTGCATCATGCCACAAATCCATCACTTTTAATAGTTGGATTGATGAGCACTTCTAGTTACATGTAGCCTCAGTAACAGTGACAGTGAAAAGTGAAGATAGAGTTTACAAGTGTGCTCCTTTGTTCCCCTCTCTCTCTCTCTCTCTCTCTCTCTCTCTCTCTGTCACTCTTGCTTTCTTTTTGTAGTTTAATTATAGATCATTGTCCTGTAAAAGTAGCTGTGGGCTTCACACAGGTGGTATGTATGACTCATGTTAACAATGGCTCTGTTCTATTGATGATAAGGAGCCCAATCCAGCAGACAAACAAACAAACACATGAAAGTGTATTACCTCAATGGGTGTTTACATCTGAGTGTCCTGGCACATCAGTAATTTGTAAAACATTACCTTTTACCCGAGTATTTCTGCAGTCTTATTTGACTGTTTTAACATTATTTCATTTCAGTTCATTTCATTTCATTTCATTCATTCATTCATTCATTTTCCAAGCTGCTTACTTCTCTGGAAGGTCACAGAAGTATTGGAGCCTATCCCAATAGGTAAAGGTGGGGTACAAACCTTGTAATTTTGTTTTCTTTCATATAATTTTATTTTTATTGTGTTTCATTTATAGTCTTAACTCAGCTGTACAACAATCTTTAATTGGTTTTGTATATTCTTAACATGCTATTTCTGTTTGGGTTTTTTTTTTTACAAATATTTTATTGTATTTCTTTATATATTTTTTATCAATCTGCCCATTTTTAACAGATTATCCATAATAATATATTTTTTTAACTCTTTAACTCATTTATTTTGAGTTTTATAATATTGTTTCATTTTCTTATTATTTTTTGATTTTTTTCTTCTTGATTCATTTTAATGCTGAGTTGCTGGCTTTGTTGTAGCTGCAGTTAATACTTCACATTTTGTGTAGTACAGCGTGTTTCCATCCAGAATGACACTTGGCCCAGTATTTGAGGAGGGAACGGCAGAGCAACTTTGGTCCTGGAAATCAAGTGAGTCAAAGTCATGTTCTATTTTAGCTTTTATTTTACATGTCTTTATTCATTATGCGGACCATTTCAGCTGGAGATCGGTAAGAGGTGCGATTCCACTACACTTAATGAAAAGAATTTTGATCATGGACACACTGAGCACTCAATGACAGTGCACATCAGATATAAGAGTCGCAGTAACAGCCCTTTAGTGGGTTATTAATAGAGTATAAAGGCATTACAATCAAGTACATTTAACTGTGTAATGATAATTGAACAGACTGTAAATCAAATACTTCTGGGAGTACATAAAGTTTATGTTCTTGGAATTAATTTTGTTGTTAAAATGAACTGGAAAGTCAACTTAATCTGTTGAGGGAAAAAAAACATTTGTTTCTTTTCCTTCTTTTTCTTTTCCTTTTTATTGAATAAGGTCAAAGGCTCAGCCACACTCACAACAATACAATACAATACAAAACAATGATTGTTTCTCTCTTGTCCTTTAATTACCTTCTAATAAAGCAGTACTGGCACTATGTATCAAGGCTGGGCTGCCTCTTACTCACCAGTGACAGCAGCTGCATTTCTCAAAGCTACTTATTCATTAATTAACAATGGCATGAATTATTTTGCTGCCCCCCAATATCACCTACCTTTGTTGCTTTTTTACAGTCTAATAGATTGCTCAGAGCGGTGGCATTTGTCAAAATGACACAGTCCGGTGTGGATGTACCTCTTAAACGCTGGATTTAGAGTTTTTAAGTGTGTCATTGCATGGTGACGGTGTGTCGTAAACTCATCAATAAAAAGAGCTCCATACACAGAGACTGTGGTTGAACTCACTATTTACCTCAGCTGTGAGCTTTTCACTAAATGTGGGTAACAACGCACCAGCGCGGTACATGCAGGTCCATAGTCTGTTTGTTTCTCTGCTCTTGTAACAGTGTTCAAGGTTGCTATATACATGTACACAAGGTCACCCTCTTACAGCAAACAAAACAGCAGGTAGGCTAGCTTTTATGCCAGGCACAAATGATTTCATTTTCATTGCTCACTTAGTTGTGTTCTAAATGTGGTGTGTAATGACTGATTCAGTTTTAGTTCTGTTTCATTTAAAACTTTATTTTGGTTTTAAATCTTTCTTTTGTTGTCATATCTTGCAAACTTTGAAAGTTGAAATTTATGAACTATGTGACTTTAACAATAGATCTCAGGAGTATTTAAAATGTGAAAAAAGTATGTCCATTTTTCTTTTATTGGTTCTCTATCTAATCGTAACCGTAACAATAACCCCTCTCTAAACCTTTTCAGCGATGGTTCTCAGGACTGCAGAGAAATTGTGATCTTAGAGAAAGAATGAAAGGATAACTCCCACTCTACAAACTATGGGACTATTTACACTAAAACTACTTTAAAGCTACAAAATACTGCTATCCTGATTAAGCGTTGAATAATGTGACAGGATCTAAAGTCTCTCCGAACCATCCACCACAATGTCTGTTTTTGACAATATAAGTATAACTGCACAGTATGGATAAAAATGAGTATGTGTTGCCTAAATGGTTATCT
>JAPQRQ010000015.1:16289679-16302282 GCA_037367365.1 Apogon talboti | reverse complement strand
TACAGAAACGATAAAGCTGACATGCTATGGACATGAAATAAATATATGGGTCAGTGATAAATAAGATTAGGCAAGCTGGGTAATTACTAATTGTATATTAATTTCATACTATGTTAAAAGACAGCAACACTAGTTTTTTTGTTTGTTTGTTTGTTTGTTTGTTTGTTTGTTTGATTGAATGCAATTGAAAATGTCCAACAATGCAACAGTTACAGTAATGGATGACACTGCATTCCAGCTGCATGTATGACATAATACTTAATTAAGATTATGCCAAATCTGACAGTTTCAGTCTTCCTTTGTTAAATGTTTTATGGATACATAAGTTTTTTTATGCTATTATTTGCCCAAATATTCTCATAAAACTGATTAAAACCAGAAATTGTATATAGTAATTTGCAGGATTATGATCAAATTTTAACCCATTTAATTAAACCATAAGGCGTAGACTGAAACTATTCACCTCCCACTACTGGGTCGACAGGACAAAGTAAAGGTTAACAGCGATGGTTAAATGTAGTCCCACGTCTTGGGACCATTGGTTTAGATTCAGCTCAGGTTCTTGCTCTCTGCCCTCTGTCGTCTTTCCCACAGTGGCTTCCAGCTCCGCTGAACATGATCTCCACTCTAACTGGGTCTTGCGAGTTCCTCGGGTGGCAGATGACTCCAAGCAGAAAGCGGCTCACGCCTGTGCCAATGAAAGCAGCCCCAAGAAGAAAAACCTGAGCGGGTCCACGAGCAGCCGACTGCGGCTGCAGAGGAACCCAATCCATCTGCCTAAAGTGGTGCAGAGTGCCTTCCAGACTCTGCGCCTCAAACCCAAATTAAAAAAGCAGTGACACTTGAAAGACATTTGAAACCCCCTCCCCCGCCACAACGCTGAAACAGCAATCAGCTTAGATTTCTTTGGACAGATCATGCACCAGACAGCTCAATACTGACATAAAATTTTACCTTCAATAAAACATTAAAAAGAAACTGGGTGCTTGCATACTGTTAATTCTGCTCTCAATATATGATTTGTTCCAAATATTTTCTACAATATGGGTCATGGACATCTTGAACATCTGTATCTTTCAGTCCCAGACCCATCATTTCCACTTCAATCTATAAAAAATACTTGGAATTTGGTTTATCAAAGTTTTGTGACTTATTAAAACTAATTTAACTCCTGACAAAAAACATTCCTTTCAAAAGTGCTTTTTAACGGAATTCAATGTGAGACATTTCATATTGTGATGACTTTGTATTAACTTTGACTACAGGTTACATGCTGGAGGTGTCTGTACTATCAAAGCCAGCATCAGCACATAACAATAGCTTTTTCAAAGATTGACCGAGAGATTAAATATTTCAGAGGATTGTATGAATGCCCGTTTCACTCAAGGGGAAGACTTAGATGTATAATGCAATGCTGAAGGCTAAACTGTCTGAACAGTTCAGTTGTAAAGTTATTCTGTTCAACTACTGCTAACGAAAAAAATAATTTAAATTTCTATATCTTGACTTACTGTAGTCGTTGATTAGTGTGTAATTGGAATTGTTTTAACTCATCTGGTTTTATTTCTAGTTCTGCTCCCACTTAATACAATGAGAAATTGAAAAAGAGAGTCACTAAATCCAAAATTCCTGCATGCTTCGATATCATACACTAAATCTGAAATTTTTGAAAGATATCAACAGACCTTTTAGCTGACAACGGCTTTTAAAATTAAAATTTCTAAACAAAAAGTATTAAAAAGAATCATCTAAATACAATGACACAATCCCTCATGAATTATCCCTGTTAGGATTATGGGCTGACTGTGGCTCAGTTGGTCATCCAATGACCAAAGGGTCAACGGTTCGAATCCTGGCTCCGACTGTCCACATGTCTTAGTGTCCTTGGACAAGAACCCTAAATTGGCAGCGCCTTGTATGGCAGCAGCCGCCTACTGGTGTGTGTGTGTGTGTGTGTGTGCTAGGGTGACCAGATCCTGACTCACTAGATGAGGGACATGCTTCATATATTTTATTTAAATGCAAGTTTGCTCACATAAGAAAACACAGTGGCAGGAAGCATTCATGCTGACTGTTAATAACAATGTGGGACGGCATTTCAATTCGCGGTTCGTGTAAAAAAATTATAAAAATGCGGGACCGTCCCGCACAAAGAGGGACATCTGGTCACCCTAGTGTGTGTGTGTGTGTGTGTGTATGAGTGAATGTGAGGCATTGTAAAGCGCTTTGGGCACCATGAAGATGTGGAAAGGGCTATAAGTGCAGTCCATTGACCATTTTAGGATTAGAATCTTATTCAATTCATCAAAAATTTAAACATGTTGTATGTCAAAAATGTTTCTTTTCTTTATTAAAATATTGTCATGCACAACAACAAAAAACATTTCAATCAGTTCTTTTCTGCTTTAACCTTGGGACTGAAAAAGGATGACATAGGCTTCATGCCAGTCTTGTCCACCTTAGCCAGACTTTTCTGAGCTGCAGACATCTTCTTTGGCGGCTGAAATAGAGAAATGAAGAGGGATAAAATAAATATATAATAACATGACAACCTTGAGGACAGCAGGGCATTGAGTACATATCAAAAGGTTCAATGCAAACTGGAAAAGAATGAGCACAATGTCCCCACGAGGTACCCCCCTTGACCCACATAAAGGCTTTAGACAACTTAGACAAACCGGTCAAAATGCGAGGGCAACACGAACAATGAGTGAAGGTCTTCAAACAATGACACAAAAGAAAAAAACACAAACTATTCTAACAAAATCCAAACAGATGATGATCAGAGTTCAGTTGGGTTTATCCAGGCAGACCGATCTGTATACACTCACTTTCCGCACAAAGTCTGCACTGTTGAATTTGGTGTAGTCCTCGCCGGCCTCCACCGGTTTGTCTGATAGTTTCCGCTTCTGTCAAACGAGGAAGTAAGAAATGCTTTTCACGATAAGGAGACACAAAGGATAGTAGCTCTGATGACCTTAGACTGCAAAATGAAAAAGCTCTCAACTCATAAGCAATGTTAAAAGAACGCTGTGACTGAAGACGGTGGAATTATTGCAGCTCATGTGAATGCAACAGTCTGAGAGCGACGTGGAGGAGGACAGAAAACGTGCACAGTGGTTTCAACAGCAAGAAAAAATGAGAGCATGTAGACACTAAGAGCATGCAAATCCTGCCCACTTTACGCACATGTAGCACACATATCAACATACCTTTAAAGGTGGCTCTGTCTCCTTTGGGCTTGTGAGCTCTGGCAACCTGTGCAGAAGGATGAGGGTCAGCATTGATCGGCATCGTTACCAAACCTGACGATAAAACGGTCTGTGTGTGAACTTACTCTAAGTGTTGGAGGAGAGCTTTGCTTAGGTCTTCACTGATGTACTCTGATATGAGGCCGTGAGCATAGCGCAGGTAGTCCTCTACATAACGGGATGACAAAACACATTCTAAAAGATATCCTACATGACTTGAGGATCGGTGCTTTAAAACCTTTATGAGTGAAAAGTGGAGAAATGTGCCCAAAGTGCCCAAATGTTCTACGATTACGGCTGGAGAAGGAAAAAAAAAAACAAAAAACTGCGCTCTATTACTGCCATCTACTGCTTCACACTGCACCTGCTGCAAAAGCTGGAAATGCTGAACAGAAACAGGGTTCAGACAAATTAAATCATCCTCTGCACAAATGGGACCTGTCACATCTGGTTCCTTTGAGTCTGACTGAAATTAACCTTAACATGTTTTCCCATTAAAGACACAGTAATCGCAGTCAGGTATTACAAAATCATATTATCACAGTTACTTCAACTAACTGCTATTATTTGCATAGTTACGATCATTAAACTCATCTATCAAAATTTGTTTTAAAAACTAAAAGAAATGTCATATCTTTTATGATTTGACTGGTGCTTCATTGAATGCCAGCACAGTTCAACTCAAACTACTTACCAACTTCTGTTATTATTAAAATAAAAAAAAAAAAGAAAAATAAAAAAAAAACATTTTGGAGTCATAAGTGAAAAGATGAAAAGCCAGGGGAATACATTACAAGTTTATCAATACGTTGACTAATTTGGACTAGAACAAACTGTAGTGGTGAAAAACATGAACACTGAGACCATGCCATCAATTTACCTTCATGATGGTCGGACTCAGGCTTTACTCTGACATATGTGGTAGATTTCACTCCTTCTCCAACAGAGATGTTCCTCTTCTTCAGTGCAGTCACCGTCCTCTCCACCTACAGAAACAAACAATTTTCCCACAGCATCAGTTTTTAAAAGTAATAGCATTTTAACATTGTCTGGCAATGTTCCAAATACATAAAGGAGTAGTACCTTTTTCTTTAACCAGTTCAGTGTCCTGTCCTGGCTGTATCGATGAAACTTCAGGCTCCCCACCTCTGGAAATATGAAGTCCAGCATTAAAATAAAACCCATCTGCATATTCTTATTTTTAAAAGATAGCTTCAAAGATAAACCAAACCTTTTTCCTCAGCAATGTGGTGCAGGGAGGACAGGGAACGTGTGCAGTTTAGCAGCCTTGAAGAAGCTGGGAATTCCTCATCTATAAAAACCTGGTCCACGGGCTGGAACTTCCCCTGAGCAGCACACAGCATCAAAACAATAAGGAGCAAACTCTAATTGTCTGATGTGGACACTAGAAACCGCGAAGCTCATATCATATGACTTATCTACAGGCTTGGATTTAATACATGTCGCATTATGGAGTAATATTGCACACATAATAGGCGGTATTTTACAGAGAAAGTTGCTTATCATTCACATTAGAATCAATTACATGATCACATTAGTGTAGACTTACATTAAGTAGAATTATTACCAGTAACGATACTGCTATTTAGAAAACAAAACTGCAGAAATTAAAAGTAACATAATAATGAATTTGTACTGCAGAAAACTGATAACAATCTCCCCTGTTAATATTAAGGTTTAAGTTATAATTAGTTTAACAACATATTTAACAAGACCACAATTCAGCTCTGATTCCGGAAAAAGCTGCACAAAGCCTGCATTACACCACATTAATCCTCAGCCATCAAAAAACAGGACCGACTATCTTACCTCTTTACCAGATTTAATCAAATAGGGCAAAATAAGATACAGAGGATCCATTGGAGTTACAAACAGAAGTCTCCCATCTGTTTAAAAAGAAAGACACAATCGTCAAACCATGACACTTGATAAACAAATTACAGTGTTATGACAAGTTATAATCTTTAATATCCTAATAGATCCTAATATCCAATCCTAATAATATGTCCCAATTTTGAAATAACTATTTTCATACTTCAAATACTATTTCATAGCGTGGACATATTTACATTATTTTAAACTTTCTCTATTACTAAATGCATCAATTATAACCTTTTGTCTAAATTTGTAGGATGTGGTTCCTTTTCATTAAGAATATCTCTGTGTGCTTAGTTCTCATGTTTATGTTAAATGCTTATATTGTGCAGATACTTTGGAGTCATTTTAATCATCCAAAGCTGCCCTTAAACCCCACATATCATAGCAATGATTACTACAACTGCTTTAAAGGATGGAAACTGGGGTAAAATGAGTAGATTACACTGCTCTAGAGTTAACAGAGTAATAGTATACCAACCTTGCTGTACTGTTTGTCCAAGAAACCAGCTGTGAAAGTCCTCTTCAAATGCTTTGACCTCATAAAGCTGATCATCACCACTACCAAACATATACAGAGATGCTGCATCTGCAGGTTAACAGAGAAGGCAGTTATTTTCACATTCACATCTGTGAATTTACTTTGTTAGGGTCAGCACTACACAGCTGTGAACCACAAAAGTAACATGAAGACATTAGGAGTTCAGCAATTTTGTTGTCTTATTGAATAATACTTGACTTATAATACACAGCCTGACCAAATAGGTGAGACACATTCCATTAGATAGTTTCTTAAGTGATTAATACTTTTCAGCTGCAACAAGTTATTTAACCCTCACTGAAGCAGTGAGCATCCAATTTCCTAAACAACCATCAATTTGCAAACAAGCATAACGATTGTCAGGATTCATGAGGCTCAAATTATAAAAGAATGGTTCAGGGAGCACAAGACTTTTTTGTGTGGCTAAGCTGTGCATACTGGTGCAAGCTGATAATTTTTTATTTACAGATTCCGCATAATTTAGTGGTCAACACTAGTCTTATCTTACCAAGTATAAAGCAGGCATATATACATTAAAATTACTATTACTATTTGTACTGGACCTGTAGATGGATTCCTTAGCTTCACAAAAGCCGGATCACTGCTTTTCTTCTGTGAGTCAATAACTGAGTCTGTGGACACAAAAAGACAATTACAGTGTAGTTCGAGTCATGGATTATCCTATAGTGAAGTCCCAAAGCTGAGCATTTATTAAAGATCCATAACCTTCTCTGAGATGCCTTTAAATGGTCTTATAGTTGCTCTGAATATATTTGCATGATGTGATTGAAAGACACTTAAGGTCTTCAGTCGAAGGCACTAATTGTTTTCATGTTCCAGCATGTGCCATTTGAGGCAAAACAAAGGTGACAGTGACCAAAACATTATTTGCAAATTGGGCTAAAAATTTTCGTCTTGCACCAAACTTTGTATACTACATGGACAGAATAGCCTGTTGGGTTTCAGGAAATATCTTTAAAACAGTGATAAGTCCTTTAAAATAACTCTGGGTTTTGTAATACTTGGGAGATCATTGTAGTCAGTCCAGATGAAAATTATGCATGCAGTTAACAATCGTTACCTTTATATATGAGGAAGGTTAGTAAGCAAAATAGAAGCACACTAACATAGTAACAAGAAACATCACAATATAAACCGTTAGGATACGGTTAATAAGGTTTATGTAGGTGTACTAGTCAGCAATAATTACAACGTAATGTGGATGCAATGCTAGCATAGTTAGCTTACATAGTGTCTAACCTACCTGCAGCAACGACAACCCAGCTGTCATTTTGTGCATTAGGAGTTCGTTTCTTTTTAGTCGCCATAATAGTAGTTAAATGTAAAGGAGGGGAGTCGTATTAATGTGCTTTGCTGTTGATATACTGCTAAATACTTGAGGGCTAACAACACTGACAACTTTGACGAAGTGATGGCTACTTTTTCCTGACAACATCACATGAGCTCAGAAAAGGCGCCTCTCTCTGAACACTTCCTGTTTGTCTCGCAGGGGGAGAGCCGGGATTTGTAGTCCCCATATGAGCTCATTTCCGTCTCATTTCCTTCAGTACCTGCCTACATGAATTTTAGATACGAGCGTATATTTCTGTGGCAAAATAAGACAATTATGCTGTCGAAAAGATGCGGTTATTACTTTTATTTTACCGCTATTTTACTGTTTATACGAGAAGCCCCCGGCCGCAGTGGAATGTTCCAATTTACCCTGTAGTTTTCCCATGTGGCCACTAGAGGTCGCCCGAGAACTATGGTAAGAATCACACGAGTGCATTGAGTTTATCTCTCAGACACTTCCACTGCTAGTAATTCAGAGCTGGTTTAGGCCCGTACAGAGAGCCAAAAGGTTTGTGCTCTCAGGTGCAGGATGTTTGGTGCCCAGCTGTCCTTTGGCACACAGTTCAGAACAGATTGGGGGATCCATCTGTCCTTTAGTAAGTGGAGGGCATCTCTTCTCTCTCTCTCAGGATATGACACTGTGTGTCCCAGTTGGTTTTCAGTGAGTCACTTGTGTTTTTTTTCCCTTCTCTCAGTGTTGGTGTCTGTGCTGTAGTGGATCTGTGGAAGATCAATGTGTGTGGGTTTTCATCCCCACTAACCGACTGTAGCTGCATCATCAGTTTATTTAACCGTTCAGGGGTTTCTATGATATTTTTATACGCTGTTATTTGTGCTTCTTTTGTGATTTCCCTCACTTCTAAACACACCCCCAGCACAGTCCATTAACAGGTTTTTAATTAGCTTGTTTGGGTAATGAGGAAGGAAGGGATTTGCGTGCTGGGTGGCTGATCTGTTAAACATCACCATACAGTGTCCCTGAGGGCAGAGTCTGATGTGGAGGAAAACTAAAGCTTACGCAAGGTGACTTTAGTTTCTTGCTCATTTTAATATTATTTTCTTGCGATATCTGTGACATGTTATGTGTGCTGCATCACGTCATTTGCTTTATTCCATTTAAAAACATTGTTGGACACAGTCTGATTTGAGCTACACATGCTCATGAACACTTTAAACACTTTGTCTCCAGTCCGCCTTGAAATCAGTTAGATTTATGTTGGTGTAGTCTGTGGCAAAGAGAGCGTGGGTGAGATGTCTGTGAATTACTTGTTTTATGGGTCTCGGGAGTATCATACACAACAGTATGTGCAGCTAAACAGAATATTCCATGAAAGCGCTCTTTCTTTTTGGGTTGCTTGAGGGAACGTCTGTGTTTCTGACTGCCAGGGAGAACAACAGCGGCCTTTCTGATACACTGGGCCACAGACAACCCCAGAGAGCCCAGTCCTCTGTCACCAGCATGCAGACGAGAACAAAGTGGGTCTAAATTTAGGCCCCGATATGTCTTCGAAGACCCAGAGTTCGAGACCCCACTATCCTCTCGCAAACTACCACAATCCTCATCAATCATAGAGCAACAAAGAGAATTGCCACACAACCCAAGCTATGTCTGTTCTTGTTTCTTTCCCCTCAAGCACCGTGTTCCCAATGTGATTATGAAGTAAATTCGCTCCAAAGTGAATTTGAGTTTGCTCTTTCAAGTTAAAGAATAAGATGATTCCAATGAAACTCGCTGTGGAGGTATAGGAGTTCATTACAGTCAGCAGGCTGTAGACGGTTGGTCACACTCTGCTGAGCACATTGAACAGCCCATGGTCCTATCCATCTCTGTGGCCTCATTTGTGGTGGTCCAGTGCAGGGTGACTGGTTACAGCTTACATATTGACTCTGCCCCAAGCTGTCATGTCGCCAACATGTGCTCTGAAAGGGTGCATCCCCCCCCCCCAACTTGTCTACCTTTAGGATATGTAGGGGAAGAGGGATGCTCTGAGGTGTAAAGAGGCTATTTCAAGAACGTACATACATATTCACCACAGTGTGTTTTAACTGTCATGGCTGCCAAGCAAAGCAGGTTATAAATAGAAAGGCAACGTCACTCGGGGTGCCACTTTTTCAGTATGGGTGCAGGCATAGGCTGTTACTTTACACAGCTGTTAAAGCCACGTTTCCATTTTGAACACCCTACATATGGAAACTCCATCTTCCTCTTAAGGAGGTAATGTACACATCGATGAATTCATAACAGACACACACACTCCCACACACACGTACACTCACATAAAAACAGATGTGGAGAGAATTCCCCTTGGCAGCAGAAGCCTTTGAGTCATCATCTGGGATTCCCTTCCTCTCACTTCCAAATATGGGTGGGATTGTGAGAGAGCGGGAGGCAGAATGTGGAAGGCAGCGTGGAACCCCCTCATGATGTCAGAGCACTGGAACAGTGAGCCTCACGCTGCCTGGAAATGCACAGGAAGGAATGTCGGGAACGCAACAATCACCCAAATGCTATTCACTCAAGCATGTTTGTAAAATCTGAGTTTTAGCACACATACCTCATGTGCACCCACGCTCACTCACTCACACACACATGCATTCACTGAACAGCGCTTTTTGCCAGTCCTCTCACTGGGGATATATTCCTTCCCGTAAAGTCTTTATTCCCCCACCCCACATGATGGTGACTCCTTATTCCCAGCATCCGTTGCTCTGTGTGAGGCCTCTGGTGGACTGGTATTTCCCCTCTCATTGAATGCAGAAAATGGTCTGATGGCTGTAGGGATTGAATGTAATAGCAGTACATTTGTTCAGTATTGTGCTATACAAGGCATTTGTGTATATTTGAGCGTAACGTGTTCTGGTACTTCTGCTCTTCTATATCTCAGTAACACATATCACAAACAAAAAACAATTCTGCAAAGTTTTTGACAGTACTTTTCTTTTTGATTTTAATTTATTTTCTCAAGTGATAATTTTTACAGTGAATAACAGAATAACTATTGTAAAACCTGGTCACATCACAACAGCACAAAGAAGACAAGGCCCAGATAGATCAGAGTACTTAACAATACTACATCTTACTTTGTCTTGAGACATTTCAATATTTATCTTGATGTGCTAGACCAAACTAAATCAATGGTATAGTATAATATCCCAGCTGAAGTAAAATATTTTTTGTTATTGTAAGAGTGAGACCACTTGCACAACAATTTAAAAATATTAAAGATGCACTAGGGAAGAGCCACATGTTCTTGTGCGCTGACGTGAAATTTATGTTGGGGTCTGTTTTGTGCAGTGACATTAGCTAACTACATTAAAGCCTGGTCTTCCTCAGCCAGGCTTTAATGATTTTAGAATATTGTTTTTCACTGCCATTTTTATATTTCACTGAAATATACACATGGATGTCCTTGGATGGAAGTTGTTGTTGAAGAAAATGTATGTATAATATCTCAGTATACATTTCAGCATTCATGGTACATCACAGAAGTGCAAATGACCTTTGCCCTTTGGACTGACACAACCCCGGGCCATGGGATACCGGGGCTTTGGACTTGTTGCTGGTGACAATCTGATTGGTTCTTTTCATCTTCCATCTGGAAAACACAGCATCCATTTCTTTCCACACAAAGACCTGGGTACTCAGGAGGCACCAATATATCACAGTATCAGTGTCAGCTGATACCAGCCAGAAAAATAGCATCCGTATCAGCGTCAGCTATCGGCCGAAATGTCATTGTAAATATTGTATTGACTTTGGCAATCAGTGCTTTCCTACTGAATACTGATTTGTCTGAGCACATTCCACGTTCCATTGTTCATCCCAAACAGCTCTGAGCCCACAGAAGTCAACACAACTTACAGACATAAGATTTTCTTTTGGTAAAGTTGAAAAGGGCATTTGTGGATGAACTACATACTATAGTTTACAACAGTAATCCTGAACCCAGGAGGTTCTATCAGCTATAGATGAATGATGGTTCCATCAGAGACATCAGAGATCACATGTTCCTCTTGGGCTCACACCCTTGACCTTTACACACACAGACATATTCAGATAGTTTGCATCTTTTAATTCTGTTCTGCATCATAGAGACTAAAAACATCAAATCCTATACAATGCGTCTTTGAGGAACACTTTTTTAATAAGTCTTTCAATAATTTTCTCTCATCTATGTTGACACACTAGCAATCATCAAGCAAGGATTATACCTTTCCTGGATACTGCTTTATCCATTCACATCACCTGTTTAAAATTACTTTGTTGTTTCATTATTTTTAACCCATTATTTTCCTTAAGTTGCTGTTGTCTCAGCATTTTCCAGAATTTGTTGCAGCCTGAATGTGAGGAATAGATGTGTATTTACAAATTAAGTGAAGTAGATGAGACACAATATCAAACATGTTCTGTACATACTGTCCACAGCAGAGGGGTCTAACTCATTTTACTTCAGTGGCCACATACAGCCCAATATGATCTGAAGCAGGCTGGACCAGTAAAATAATAACATAATGACCTATAAATAATGAGAACTCCAATTTTTTCTCTTTGTTTTAGTGCAAAAAAGTAAAATTACAGTATGAAAAGGTTTACGTTTACAAACTAAACCTGATTCACCAAAAGGTCCAATCTGGCTGGATTTGCGAACATCAAGGGTGTCAAACTCATCAGAGTCCAGGGGCCACATACGACCCAATAATGCACTGTTGACCATAAAGTTGGACTCACCTCTGACCTGGTACAATGATAACATAATGAGTGCCACTTACACTTTATCTATCAAAAATAAATCACATTCATTTCATGAAAAGACATAAACACATTTTATTCCAACTGTATGGGCAACACTGTAATAGCAGAATGACCTATAAATAATAACAAACGGAATAAAGTAAAATGACATTATGAAAATATTTACATGTATACAATATCCGTTCACAAAAAAGAGAATAACCTGAACAAATTTCAACAACCTGAAAAGTCTTAAGAAAAATAAGTGCAATTTTAACAATATTCTACCTGTTACTAAATGTTTTGTGCCTTTGTAGATCCACTGTGATCTGTAAGTTGAAACACACGGATGTAAATCATACGCTGAGAAATAAATTTGTTAAAAGTGCTGGTTGTATGTAGTTGTTCAGGTTTATCACATTTTATTGTGAAAGGATAGTCTGTAAATAAGACAAGAGCCAAAAAATTTGAAGTTGACGATAATTAAAGGTTATTATTTTTTATTATTGTTATTATTTTACTGGTCTGGTCTCTTTGAGCTCATAAGTGGCCCCTGACCTCAAATGAGTTTGACACCCCTGCTGTCGTAGTCTGCACTAAGTTTGTGTTTTGTAACCTCTGAAGGAAAATTAATCACTCAGTCACTTAGAACTATTAACACAGTGAGCACGAGTAGCTGATCTCCACAAAGAAAGCACTGAAGCGTCCATTTAGCAGTCAGGAAAACTGTGTCTTACTTTGTGACAGTGGACATAATAAGGTAGACTTTGAATGTTGATGCAGATGAGAGGTCTCCTCATGGGGTCTGATGGTTTAGCTTTTATTTTCAT